>CAIGRB010167575.1:28491-92680 GCA_903798255.1 Fraxinus quadrangulata
AAAAAAAAAAAAAAAAAAAAAAAAAAAAAACTTTGGGTCGAACAGCGTGATAACATACAGCTAATCGACGCTTTAACAGGGGGTCAGAAATAAGTAGAGCCTAAAAGTTCCATGCCTGACAAAAACAGCTAAAATACAAACAAGATGAACACAAATGACACAATCAGCAAGTAATTTCATGGCTATGCTCTCTAGAATCTTCTCCTTGGAGTGAGGCATTGTTTTCTGGGTCCTTGCCCTTCGAGCCGTGCATCGAGTTCATAGAAGCCGAGTTATCTCCATGGAAGGAAGTGGAGGAGGTCAAATTTGGCTTCGGTCCCTTGTAAGCACCTTCGTATCTTTCTTCAGAAATAGGATTAGCAAGACTTTGAGTAAAAGCTATCGTGTGTTCGTATTTTGGTTTCTTGGGCTTTTGCTCTTGCTGATGACCCGGGATAAAGCTTCCTAGCACAACCTGTAATATATACATGTTTGGATACGTTACTTTTCTTTTCTTTTTAGGTTAAAAAAAAGTTATTATGAAAGTAATTCTTGTCTTTTGTCGATATTTAACACAGTCCTGTCTTATTTGCATTATTCAAAATAATTTTCTCACCTGAACAGGTCCAGCTGCGACTAGCATGCCAGCAACTCCTCCCCCCATAACACGGCCATCCGGCCCTGCCAGAGAGACACTCATTCCACCAGATCTGCTTTTTGTCAACCCATTTTCGCTGAGCATAAATGATCCCATCAAAGAAAGTATTTCAAAGCAGCCCTGCAGAAATCACACATTTTATATTTAGAAACATTATTATTCAATAACACAAAACACATTTCTGAAATTTCTAATGGACAAAAAATCTCCCACCTCGTAGGTCAAAGTACCACCGGAAGAATTAGGTTGACGCAGTGTAACATTTGAGATTGCACCATTTGCTGTCAGAACACAAATGGCTCTAGACCCTTGTTGAGAAAAAGATATGATCTTCATTGTAATATCCTAATAAAATGAGAGAAGAACCAAGATTCAAAAACATAAACATGACCATTAGAAATAAATCAAACCAAAAAATCGAAGTTCCAATAAAATTAACAGTATGAATTGAAATGCATCTCAACTTCCTAATATTGCTGCAACTTATACTATACATTTATTACAAAATATATGGATCAAATATCTTTTGGCACGGATTAGAAAATTTCTTCAAATATATATCGACACTTGTATTCAATGCCCCACACCTTATAAGATACCCAATGAAAATATCATAATTTAATTTCATAAATTCTCGTTTTTTTTCCCCTTTAATTTAAGTTGAAGGTTTACAATGTACGAAAATGAGCTATTTGAATGCAATACAACATTAGTTTGCCTTGAAGACTCTAGGGGCAAAATTATAATAAATAAATAAAAAATATAAAAAAAAAATTCCCAAGGTCACACTTGTGGGATGCACTCTGGTGCCTTGTTCAGTTGAAGAGATACGTGAAAAAATATTAATGGAGAATAAGTTTTAGGTAAATCAAAATGAATGAAAAGGAAATCATCAAATTTAATTGTACTTAAAAGTACCTCGCCAGAATTAACAGTAATCACATGGGGTGTAAAACTTGCACCAACAGAGTATGCCACTGATCCTCCTACAAATATAGATAAATGTCAACACATTCAATAGGATAAATGTAAAAGTTCATTAAACGCACAAGGATGCTAAATTACACAAGCACCTACAATTTTTATGAAATTTTTACTTGTTACCCCATTACCTCGGAAATCATTTCACAAGTACTTCAAAAACTTCTATTTGGCTGTCCAAACTCTCAATAACATCACAATTGTGTTCGATTCTATCCCTCAAAACCTTTTGTTCACCCAGGTACTATCATTGTTGATGTTTTCATTGAGTGTTGATTATTTATAATTTGTCAGTTCTGCAACAATTAAGCAAGAACAGTAAATTTCTTTACTGATCATGCACCAATGGAGGTGGTCCGAACAACAAGAAAAATGATATTTTCAAGCTTGACATTAACAGGAGTCAAATGCTGAAATTCTCCAAGTAAATAGCATGTTCCTCTGCATAATTGGCTGGGTCATATACTAACTGGTCTATGTTTTAAACCAAATACGCTTGGTTGCATGCATAAATTGAGACAATGAATCATGTTAAAATAGGCTTTACGGTGGAACTTCATGAAAGACTATATTAACTTCTGAAATAGCAAACATTATACCCATTTTTGGCATCAGATCAACAAATTTTACGTAACATTGTCATCACTATTCACTTAGTGCATGCTTGGTATGCAGTATTGAACAGGACTCTACATTTTAATGAACAAAATATTAGTTTCTTTTTTTATTCGTAATATTCTCTAGTGCTGTCCAAATGCTCCCTACCAAATATAGCATCAATTTTTTTTATCCTGCAATTTCTGAATAAAGACAGATCTTGAATCTAGTACACCATCTTAGAATTGAAGAATCCCCGATGTCCAGTCGCAGTTTCTTAAGGTCGGAATTCCACATTTGGCACGTAAAATATCATTTAAAATTGACCCAAAAACACAAGACGCCATCTGAATGAAAAGCGGATAAGTAGATCCAGTTTCTATACAGTTGCTATAATTATTAAAGTCATCCATCATACTCACACAGATTGACTACACAACATTCTAATTATATATATGAAACAGTAAATCTAAATAAATCCCCACAGAACAAACGCCAAATCAGTACCTGGACTTTCCATTTCCAGCTTATGCTTCTTCTTGAAATGGGCGATTGGCCGAACTGCTCCCGGTTTCCATGCTGAAAAATCTCCGGTAAAGGGAATTGAAGCCGATATCGGCATAGGTGACAATGCTACCACTGAACCATCTGCCGCATACTTCCTTGGCCTTCCCCTCTTCTTCTTCTTCCCCTCAGTATGCTCAGGTAGAACCACCGCGTTGACAGGTGGTGCTGGTTGAGGAGCGGTGGCTGATCCACTGAATTGGCCAGAGTTTTCAACCCCTTGTTCCACCTTGTAGTTCTGTATAGATTCATCACCTTTCACTGAGATTGCAGAACCATTCAATCCTTCTTTTTCCTCCATTTTATAAAACAACTAGAAATCAGAAAAAAAAAATCTTTAAACCCTAAAATTAAA
Source organism: Fraxinus quadrangulata (assembly GCA_903798255.1). Lineage (NCBI taxonomy): Eukaryota > Viridiplantae > Streptophyta > Magnoliopsida > Lamiales > Oleaceae > Fraxinus > Fraxinus quadrangulata. Next base: position 31,626 of record CAIGRB010167575.1, read on the forward strand.
ACCTTAAACCCTGCTTCAGAGAGAGAGAAAAAAAAAGAGAGTAAAAATCAAATATTTTAGCTCAAATGATCGCACTAACTTGGGAAAAAAAAAAAAAAAAAANATTATGTTAAAATTTCAGTGCGTTATATTTTTGGATCTACTTCTCTATGCTCTATTATTTTTGTTTATGCCAAAAGGGGGAAAGCATATATGAGATGATTTGATGATATGATTTGCATGTCCAAGGGGAAATTCTCGACGATATACGATGATTAATGTGAATGAGAAATGGGGAACTCTCGATCTATAAAACATAGGGGGAACAAAATTACAAATGTTTGAAATTGAGAACATTATTTGAGGCACTCTTACTATTACAAATCATCTAGTGTTTGTTATAATAAAAAAGGGGAAAATTGTTGACCTATGGTTAAATCGTATGTTTTGATTATAACAAACAATTTCTTTTTAGCTCTAATTTAATTTTTAATTTGATTACATGTTGGCAAATTGAGAGAAAACCACTTAACGAGAAGTTGTCAATCAAGGAAGCCAAAATAAAGATCAATCGAGCACTCAAGAAGACAAGCTTTACAAATCAAGCACTCACGCCAAATTATCGAAGACTTTGTAACTAGATTTCTCTTGACTTGGTTGTAAATGTAAAGCACTTTAATTTTTTGGCAATGATACTTTAAGAGTTCAAGTAACGATTTTCTTGTACATGACAAAACTTATGAGACGAAAAATGTTTGCACAAAATTAATTTTCAAATGAAAGTTTTCCTACATATTTCTTGGAAACTATTAAAACAAATTTACTTTGAAAAATCAGATAAAAATATCATTGATTGCAAACAAAACAAAAGAAAAATGACCTTGAACAATTATGGTCATCCGGACGTCCGGATGACGGCAACGGTTACTTTTTTTATTGTTCTGACAGAGTTGTTCAAACGGTAAGTTGGGTTATGCGGTTCTGAATCGAAAGTCCGGTTGGATAGAGATTTTGGCGTTTTTCAACTGCTATAAATACCAATCAGTTATCATTTGAAAAATAACTTTTAAACATTCAATTTGATACTCTTTGAGCTAACATTGATCTCGTATATCATTTATTAGCAAATCATTTTGATCTTAAAAAATCTTTGATCAAAATTTATTCTTGAAAATCATTTTATACATCGAAGATTTATACACTAAATACTTGAGCTTCATTCATTGCTATCCATTAAAGTGTTTCTACTTCTCTCTCATACTTAGCCTTGTATCTATCATATATTAAGAAGAGAAGATTTCACTTGTAAACTCTATTTAAAATTGTGGGTCGTGTTGAGCTCTCAAAATGCTCAACGTTGTAAAAGGATCGGTGCTCCTTGATTGTAAGTCACTGAAAGCATTGTAAAGGGTTGGATTGCACCATAAGTCAATCAATATTGTGAAAAATATATTGCTCGTGTTGGAGAGCTTGGTAACGGGGGACGTAGATCATTGTATTAGATCGAACCTCCATAACATATCGTTTGCACTCTCTATCCCTTTTATTTTGTGTAAATTACGTTGTTCCACTTACTTACTTAGTTGTGTTTAGTTGTCTTCTATTATTTGCTTGCTTATTATATTAAAATTGACTTTTTAACAAAAATGTTTTTATGACCAATTCACCTCCCCCCTCTTGGTTAGTCAATCTTGGGCTTTCATATATGTCGTTGTTATAGTTACCTTGGTTATTTGTGACAAAAATGGGGAGAGATGATGAGGGATTTATTTTGCTTAGCCATTTAAATTTTAGTTTATTTTGTAATAAAGGGGATATGATTTGTTTTGCTTAGCTTTTTTAAGTTTTGATGTATTGTAATATTAATGTTTTAATTGGTGTTTTAATTAACATTAATATTGCTTCTCAATCTAGCTAGCACATGATAGTTTGTTTCAATTATTATATTTCCTATATCAAGTACTTTTACACTTAGTATTTGAGTTATTGATTTTAGGAAACAGGTTTCAAGAAATGCATGAGACAAACATTCAATTTGAATTTGGGTAGATTAGTATTGTTTTTACATCCTTGACTTGTATTGTATAGTTTTGTCACAAAATGTCAAAGGGGAAGATTGTTAGTTTTTTAATTGTATTGACAATTCTTTAGACAAAATGATTATTGTAAAAGAATATGATTGTTACAAAAGAGTAGTAAATGCCAAAGAGTTTTTTGGAGGGTTGTATAGATGAATTAGGAGTATTTAGGTTCAAGCATAGAATAAGAAGAAAGAGTCATCGGATTTACGTTAGCATGTCGCCTAGCTGATGCTCAAGCATCCAAAGCAGAATCATTGTCGTCCGGCTCTCGCTCGCTCGAGCGATGCACCTCTCACTTGCCTGACGCTCGAGCAACAGTGTTGTCCGAACCCTAGTTTGCATTTTTCAAGAGTTTATATAGCCTATACTACCTAAACTCCTCCTATTATAAATACTCAATACCCAGTACATTTTTGAGGTGGTTGATCATTGTTTCACATCTTCATAACATCATTCTAAAATCCAAGAACACATCCAAAAATTTAGATTAACCTTTTGATTCAACCATAAGTTTGGGAAAAATATCGAATTCTTATAATCCAAAACACCAACTTTCTAGATATCATCGGGAAGGTACTTTTTCAATAACTTTCATGGGTTGCTGAACCTTGAGAGAGGTAGGACCAAAAATACAGGAAGAGTACAAGAACGAGATGTTCTTGATTTTTCATAGGAATTAGACAATTGTAGAAGATTGGGAGCATGTATGAGTGAAATACATTCCAACGAGTCTTGGAAATTGTAGTAATTAGATCTACGACTCTAGTGGGTTTTCTAGAATGGATCATACTGTAAGTTCTTATTGTGTATAGTAAAAATCATTGGCTTGGTCCCGGAGTTTTTACCCAATTAAGGAATTTCTCCATCATCAAATCTTGTATTATTTATTGTTTTAATTTTTTATTATGGCAATTCAACATAAGATAATTTAGGACTGAACAAAACTCTCGAACTGAATTGGACTGAACCTGACCCGAACCGAGCGGTTCTTAATAAGTTAAATACCCGAATGAGTATTTGAATCGAGAATTGACGGGTTCGGTTCGATTCTCGATTCTAGACCCAAAATCGAATAACAAATAAGAATCGAATTTAAATAATTTTTTTGATTTTTTATATTGAATTAATTAAATTATTTTAAATTTTTCTAAACAAATTAACTAATTTAGTGATTAATGCTCCAACTCCCAAGCTAAGTCCATAACTAGCTAGTACAGCCCAACCCAATCCAATTTCTAAATTCAATTTTTTGTCTTAATTTTTTAGCCAAATTATTAATGAGGAAATTACGTAATTTCAGTTGTTTAAAGATTATAAAAGTTCAACCTTAGAGTTGCCAAAAATCTGACTTTTTTTTCTATTTTTTTGCTGGAATAAGCTCAAAAAGTAACTTTCATACAAGCTTGGAAACAAAAGGTTACTTACATTTTAGCTTCACTTGATCATTTACCAAAGTCGGAATTGATCTATTGAGCACCGGTACTTAGAAGATCGATTCCGTTACCAAAATACTAACTACAATAAACAAGCAATTTAAATTGGCTTACGATCACAATCTATAAATGAATATATAACGAAAAATTTGCTTTCTACTCCTCCTGTAACGTATTCTCTAACTTTGTAGTGGACAGCACAAATCCTGCTCTCCTCTCCTCGAAGGAGTATTCAATCTCTTCAGCATCTTCAGTCTGCTTGTCATTGCATGGAAGAGCTGCAGGAGGAGCCGGTGTCATGGCTGTCTGCATTGAAACAGATACTGTTGAAGGCGTAGAAGGACGAGTTCTGGGAGTTTGATTCTCTTCTTCCATGACAGAAATTATCTTGTAAGGAGTAGTAAACTGTGTGTTGATATTTCGAAGTGTCTTGTGAAACATCCCTTCATTTTTTTCACTCGGATCTTCCAAATTATTAATTGCATTCGACTTTGATGAATCCATGAAAGAAGATATGGGAGTGAACTGCTTTCGAATCTTAGGCGATTCTGTTTCGCAAGCATTCATTACTCTGAGAGAATGCGGATTTGCAGGAATACTCGACGTCTCCAAACCTGTCCTCCATGAAAATGAAAGATAAAAACAAATCATATACATCTAAAATGTCGAGTTACGTGGATCAGCTATGTTAGGCACGAGGAGAAATCATTATCCGACATTAAACATGCCTTTTATATCTACATTAACTGTGCAACAAGTTTGGAACCATATTTGCTGTGGATCATCGTTCCAACTCAGTAAAAGAAGACTTGGAAATAATATTTTTCCTCACAGGTTAAGAAGACGAGCATATTTATTTAAGTAAATATTTGTTTCTAAACATGTTTGGATAGCTTACTTCTTTCTTACTTATAAGTAAAAAAAAGTTAATTACTTTGACACAGCTAAAGGTAGAGGGGTTATTTCAAAATTAGAAACTAAACTTGCTTATATCTAACTAAGACGATTTTACTTTAAAACTTGCTCTTTTATTCATACGTGAACTTAAAGGTAAACATTAAGCATACCTTCTTCCCTAAGATTGTCCGGATTCACATGCTCATTTTTCTTGACATTGCGTGGTGTATTAGGAGTCTGCAGCATAGCTCCATTAAAAGGAAGACTTCTATTGCTTGGACCACCGCACGACGAACCTGGTCCTTTCTTCATACTCTGGTTCTTCATCGGGCTCGATTTTGAACCATAAAGAACTTCCTGTTCAGCTAGTAATTGTCCCTGAAGTTTCTTTTCGTCCTAATGTTATATAACAGAGAGAAAGAAAGAGAATAAGTCATTATTGAAAATTAGTTTAAGCATCATCGTAAAAACAAGATAAAAGAGAGATATACCCTCCGCCTTTTACGCTCTAGCTCCTTTTCTTGCCGTAAAGCAGTATACTCTTCAAGCATTGAAAGAAGACACGTCTATACAATAAAAATATTCTTAAGAAATTACAAGATCTGAACGAACTTATAATTGCATATTTAACAGGTCAACACTTACTCCATCATAAGAAAAAACCATTCCTCTCTCATTTTGCCATGCTGAGGTTTTTGAAGCCAGTGCATCCACCATTGCTATTCCATCAGAGTAAAATAGAGAGTCAAAATTGAATAATGCTTGTGCCTCAAGTTTCTTACACCAAGATCACTAACAACATAGGGTGGTTTCTAACAAGGGTGCAAATTATACCTGGAAGTTTACTGACTAACACACGAGCTTTTTCTGCACGTTTAAGATTAAGATGGGTACCTCTCCCGGCATTGTAGCGATTTTCATCCTGCAGAGAAAGTAGAATGACACTTGAGCAATTACATGTTTGTAACTAAAGATATAATTATAACCAATTTGTAAAAAGCACTTAACCCTATTATACTCCTCAAGCCAGTTCTCCTCCTCACATGCAGCTATCCACTTCTCAACCCTTTCAAGTATTTCTTTCCTGCTAAGGGCTTCCTCTTTAACTTTAGCTATTTGAAGCTCAATTTTTTCAAGCACACAAGCAGCATCTACAGCCCCTTTTATTAATAAAAGAATGGAAATGAGAATATAGAATCAATATTTAAGTGAAAGATATAAATTATCCTCATGTATGAGAAAGTACTGGATTCAATCGCATCAATAGTTATTTCCATTGTACTATCTGATTCTGGAATCAAATGCGTTTTCCTGCAAATATCTTCTAGCTCTGACTTCTTTTTTAAAACAATCTCCTTTATTTTGCTAGCTTTCAACTCTTCCAACCGAGAAACTTCTGCCTCAACCTGGATGATGATTACACCATTGCATTCATTTCCAATATATACATTCCATACCAGAAATACAGAAAGGCACAACACAATGCAAATAAACACTTCAACACACATAATTAATATAGTCAATAGAAAGCATGTCGGGCTCTATCATCTCATCTTCTGAAGCTACTAGATTACAAGTAGCTTTCTGAAATATCCGTTGCTCTTCAATTGGAGTGTCCATCAAGTTCCAAAGCTCCAATAATGAAGCAGCTAGATCTTGTAGCTGCAAATATTGAGTAGTCAACAAAACAATCCAACTGAAAAGATAACAATTTTTAAGTGACAGAAGCCTAATGTAAAATTACATACCCGCTGCATCCTCTGTAATTTGAGTTCTCGCAGTCTTTGTATAGAAACTTCCAACTGCTCTATGGTATCACTGCTAATATCTTTTGAACCTTCAGTTTCCCCTAAACTGGGGTGAACCTCGCTGATGATTTGCATAAAATCCAAACCAAGCACTGAGCACTGTGAATTCAAAGAATTCATGTTGTCCAGAACCTGCTTTAGACGTTTGCTCTTCAAGCAAAGAGAAGAAAGTATGTCAAAAGATCATTAGATAACCAAAAATAGATGATACTGTCTAGGATGAAGAGAAAAACCTTTTCCTTATGAATTGACTGCAGCTGTATGTGCAATTCTTCAAGCTTTCTTAAAGACAGATCAGTTTCATCCACTACAGTGTCACTAGACGTATTCTCTGCTGACCCATAAATTTCACTCTTAAGGCTTTGTATATGCTTTAAGACTTCTGTAAATTGATTTTTTCTATCGCATTTCCTCTTCCTCAACTCCTCTATCTGTGGAAGAACAGCACCAAGTCCTGCCTTCAAGCTTTTAGGGTTTTGATCAGACTGCACCATTGGCATCGTTACCAAAAATTCCACATCAAAATTTCTTTCATTTTTTCTTGGTAGCCAATCTTACGAAGTTTGTAGGACAAAATGATAAGGGAAAAAAGCAGAACTGAAGTATGTCGATCTTAGAATTCATATCTCAGTTAAGCTATGTTTTCTAATAACAACACTTCGAGGAAATCATTTTTCCTTTTCTTTTGGAGTAAAATTTCATATGTTTAGCGGTGAAAAGTTAACAAAAGTTGTGCTTGTGTTTGAATGTAAGATTTTTGTGTTGGCACCTTCAGCGTGAGCACAAGACCACTATTCCAAAATTCTTAAAACATAATTATTCGTTCTGACCTGCCTAATATGCAATGGTCTTTCTCCCATGGCGGAGCAGATAGCAGCAAGCTCTGCTTCGGCATCAGCAATTGACTGCTTTAGCTGCTCTCTACACATGTTTGCCCAGTCTACTTTTCTTCTGTATATCTCTAAACATTCTTGTTCTAGCTCAAGCAACATTGTGTCCCTATCAGCATCAGATTCCCCAATCTCATCCCATATTATCTGAGAGTTTTACCAGCAAAGTTTACACAAACAATTCAGCATAACGAAGCAAGACTAAGATTGCCATTGAACCAAGAACATAAAATGTATTTTATAAATGGGGAAATTGAACGAACAAAATCAAGTCTATTGTAGAAAACTCATGATTAAAATTTTTATATAAAAACCTGCAATTCGTTTAAAAGAGATCCACAAGCGGTTTCCATGTGCAAAAACAGAGATTGGCCATTAGACATTTTATAGTTCCTTCACCTGCACAAAGACACCATCAAGCGCGAGTTATGTTAAAATATCCCACAACAGCATTAGAAAAGTCCATTAACTTAAATGCAATAAATAGCCAAGAACATATTGAACTCCTGCAGTGCAAATATACCAAGATTGCTCAACTCTCAAAACCTGTTTTGACTAAATTGTTTTTTGTTCATACGAAAGGGTGAGAATCAATTTAAGTTTTTCCCGCTTTAGGAACTCCCAGAATGCTAAAATTAAAACAAAAGCCTTCAAGATTTTCCGATCAACCAAATACAAGAATTCTAGCAAGGACAAACCCAACTCCATTAAAACTCACACCAGAAAACCAAATACTTGTTTTTGTCTGTACATTTGGGAAACACGGAAATTTGCAATCATTTACTTAAAACTCTCAACTACAGCAAACACAAATACGAATAATTCATTTATTTATACATCACTTTCCTATATAATGAAACGATGTTATATTTATTCATATTTTTCCAAATCAAAGAACAGCAATAGATTTTGTTTACTTACAATGTATATCTTTTGGTGATTTTTCACGAACTGAATATAATATAGCTAATCCAGCTCAAATCAACCTGATCCCTAAGAATCAAATTGATAAATATTAGATAATGAACTAATCAACCGCAAAATCGCACCATTTTTTAACGAGATTGTAAAATGAAAATTTACCTCATTTTAATTGAAAACAAAACAGATTATATTTCTTCATTTTCGCAATCCCATTACCGGAAAACATTAGCATATTTGAAGATAATAATTCAAACAAACGAAAACAAAGAATGGACAAAAATCAACATAAACGTAGAACTGAGAAATACCTGAAAATTAAAATGAAAAAAAAAAAGAAGAAGAAGAAGAAAGCTCGGTGATAGATTTGCGGGATCGAATTTGAGAAAACAAAGGATTTGCAAATTACTATTCCGTTTGCTAAGGAGGATAAAGTTGAAGATAGAGATTAGAGAGAGAGAATAGAAAGAGAGAATTCGACTGTTGAAGACGAGAGTTTGCCGGGTTCATCAATTATGCTTTCAAATTTTTAACGTGGGGCTACTGACGGCCAGTTAACAAGCGTTTATACCCAACAATCATAAGAGAAAATTCCACCATTGGTCCCTAATCTATTTTTCTAGTGCAATTTGATCTTCTACTTTGAAAATATCAAATTACTCTTTTTGCATATTAGGTAATGTTTGATATTAAGCCCTTATTTATCTCTCATTCTTTCAAAACTCTATTTTTTTTACATACTCATTTTCAACTACATATTCATATAATAAAATATTCTACATTAAACTTAAAATTTTTCCTACTTTTTAATTACACATTCTCCAAAAATTTACTGTATGTTTTTCCAAAAAAGTGAACACCATATAGGCACTAACTTTTCGTAAATTTAGAATAAAATAGAGAAAAAATGGTTTTTATAAATACTTTCAAAATTGACATCATATTATTAGAATTCATTTTTAATTACCACTTCTTTGTTATTTTTTTTTTCATTGTAATTAAAAGTTAATTAAAAAATAATGCAATTGATGCTTGAAAACGGGATGGACCCTACGAACTAGTCTTGAGATGGATTCTCGAACTTGATTATGGGTTATACAAGGTGAATTGCTTTTGCGCAATTAGCTAGTGTTTTGGGAATTCCTTACATCAAAAAGTTCATATAAAATAATTGCATTTGATCTGTTCTATAATTAGAATAAAACCAACACTTTAGGAACAATTCAGGTTGAGAAATGCTTAATTATTTTTTTTATTATGAGTAGATTAATGGATAAATTGACATAATAATAAAATTTGAAGTGTCAAAGTTGAAATTTTCTGTAACACAGTAAAAATTCAAATCCTTTTTGTTTTTTAAAAAAAAAAATTACAACTCACACGAAAAAAGAACAAATCACATGATTGTGAGCACCATATGTTTCTTCCTCTCGACCGAATTTGTAACCTTCCTTTTAGGCCACTTCTAGTCGAGGAGGGTTACGAGGGTAGAATGTGTAAACAAGGCGCTCTAGCTAGAGACCGGAGTTGAAGCTAACACCCGCTGCCGGAAGCCATTTATCCCCATTAATAAATGAGTTAACAGTGAACTTTGCAGCTTCAGAAACGGAAATATTAAGCTTCAAGCCTGTCCAATTCACCCTATTAGTAGTTAAAGCACCAGGGCCAAAATTTTGAAACTCAGCATAAAATATAGTGTCTGGTGCAGCTGCACCCATCCAAGGCAGCCACCCTCTTGGATCAATCAAATTTCCCATAATATTTCGTATATAAACAGTTGTAGAATAATTTTTCCAAGGCCTTCCAAGAAATGTGCTGACTCCAGTGAGATTTCCTGAGGGCAAAATATTGCAGTTTTGGATTGAAATTCCTGTATTTTGATTGGGATCAATCTTGCCTTGTGCTATGATTATGTTTTGTTGGCCACGCATTGGATTCTTGGGAAGAATGTTGCATTTTTTGGAGCACAACTGCTGAGTTTCCAAAGATGAAGTCGACCGTTCCTGATATGTTGCATTCACTGTAGAATTGGCGGTTAGAGTGCGTGTAAAGTGTGTCTTGGAACGCATCTATGCTGCATCGGTAGAAGACCGATAGATCAGCTGTTGATAACAAAGCAACAGCTTGTTGTTTAGCAGCACCTGCAGTGTTGAGAAATCCCATATCTTGTGCGATGAATCCTTGGCCAAACATGGCTAAAAAGGGGAAAACGAACTTACATTAGTTTCAAGTTGGAAAGTTCGTGTTCACCTGTACATTTCCCCGACAATGTCTCCCATTGCAGGGAGAGTGATGCTATTCATCTAGACTAGATAACCATCTGTCTATATTAGTGTCAGGTCACAATCACATTGTCCAATGAAGTTGGAATGTATTTGTATACATTGAAAAATGTGACAATGACATCATCATCCCATAGACCAACGAACATCTACACGCTACATGAATAGCAATGCTCGAAATGCATTGAGAACTTGTTTTATTGTCTATATTTTAATTTGAACAAGTAAAACGGAGTCTTTGTCTAAAAAACTGCATTGATATATAAGTACACAACTAAAAGTACTGAAACTTACCAAATGTTGCAGACTGAAATGTGGGAGTTCCATCGATGTAATTGAGGCTGCCAGAAACAACGGTTAAATTCATTCCATCGCCAACAATCATGACGTTCCATTTGGTTTTCTCAACTCTAACATTTTCGACATAAACTCCTGCCTTCACGTAGATAACAAATCTCGTGTGATTATTATCGGGTACATCCTTGAGGGCATCCGTTATTGACTTGTATTTCCCGGAACCATCTTTTGCCTCCACAGCATCAGCCTTTATGTCTGAACTTGGAATGTGCAGGAGCTTCCTATCCTTAGAGGACAACCAGTTAGGTACCTCAACGTTGCCAAAACTCATCAAGCGCCTTCGTCCAATGGCTCCTAATGCATCAATTGAGTCTTGAATCGAGCTAATAATGGCAAGACTGTTGCTCGTATACTCAGTGGAATTCTTAAGGTATTGACCGACAAAACTACTCAATACATTTAGGCCATCCAGGCAAGTCTGCTGATATGTACCTGCAGAACTTAACCAAGTTCTTAGATCATCTAATACCTTTAGCAATTTCATGTCCTTTAAGGACATTGATTTATTAAGATGATCCAACGAAAGAGAGAGTAGTTCTTGGCAACTTTCTATAGCTGCTAGTGTCATTTTATCCGAGATATTGAATTTTTCCAGTCCATTCTCAAGGACATCGTTGGAGATCTTAGTAAGCTCTTTTATTGCAACTTGAACTGATAATTTGAAGATATCTTCAGGCTGGAAATTGCCAGACTTGACAAGAGGAAAAAGACTATTGTAACATGAATCTGGATATAAAGTAACATTACAAATAGCTTTGATGGAAGAGGAAATGGATTGATTTTCACCCCCAGAATTGCCATTTTTGCTGTGAAAAACTCCAACAACACTGGCTACAATAACAGCAACAAGAACAATAGAAGATAAGCTTCTCATTTTTTGATGTGAAATGAGCCTTTCTTGATCTGATTCATTGAGTTTCCCATAGGGGTTGAGAGATGCCATGGCTGGAAATCTTTATCTTCTCTTGTTTGAAAATGGTGAAAATGCCCATACATAAATTACATATTTGGTGCGTGCATTATTAAACTCAAGTTACTCAACTAAGTCAGAACGTAGACAAGATTTTTATTTTTATTTTTTATATTGTACTATTGTTTTTGGAGAAAATATTGCAACGCGGATTTGGGTGTAGAATTTTTGTTCATAGAAAATGAAGACAACTCGTTATATTATAAACTAGTGAAAATTACATCACGTACCTTGTTTTAATTAAATATTCAAATTACTATTAAATGTTTTTTTTAAAATAAAAAATACTGCATTTTATATAGTAAAATTAAAAAATGTAAAATAACATCTCTCATCAATTAATTGATTCTCTGGCTATAATCACTCCACCAAATATGTCTCAACACTCCAAGTTATTTGGCCAAAAAAATAAAAATAAAAAATTCCCCAAATCGTAGTCTTCCTTTTTGAAGAAAAATAAAAAAACCAATGATTTGAAGAATTTCCCCGTCCAATCACGTTCATAACTTTCTTTATATCCAAATCTAGTTTTTATTTCATACATTATGCCAATAAATCGATATTCGTGATGCGATTTCGTATTTTCCCAATTTCTTTGCTATTCATGAAATTCCTAATAGCCGTGAAGAAATACTACACTTGAGTTTGAAAATCATATAGATCCGACCTTTTTCTTATATCATTTGAAGATTCTATCACAAAATTGGCTATTCATACTAAGATTTCGTCGATTGGAAATTATCCAGTCTGTATATAAACTCTATTAGTGGTCCTCTCCAGTAGTTTAAAATCGGAAAATGGCAACACCATTCGTCACCACATATTGGGTTCAAGCAAGAATATCTACTTGAACGTACACCACAAGCTGCTAATCTGTCATTCCATTTGTCACTGCATTGAACCCGTTTCACGAATATAGCTGTTCGGTTTTAAGTTATATTGAAAATTCTTTAGACAAAAGAATTATTATAAAAGAATTGTAAAAGTCAAGGAGTCTTTTTGGGTATTGTATAAATGAACTAGGAGTATTAGGGTTCGAGTATGAAACATGAAAAAAGAGTCGCTAGATATATGCTAGTTTGTCACCAATCTGATACTTGAACATCCAGAACAGAACCAAGGTCGCCCGCTAAGCGCTAGCCTGACACTCGAGCTACAGTATTTTTCGAGAATCCTTAGTTCGCGATTTTCAAGAGTTCTATCTATCATATATTACACAAATACCTCCTATTATAAATACTCAATGACCATTACGTTTTTTTTATGTGGTTGATCATTATAATACATCCTTATAACATCATTCCAAGATCCAAGAATATATCCAAACATTGAGAATAAATATTTGATTCTTGAGATCAATCAACTACAAGTTAAAAAAAACATCAAATTCAGATAATCAAAACATCTAATTCTTAAATACAATCAGGAAAGTACTTTCTCAATAAATTTCAGAGATTGCCGAAATTTGAGGGAGGTTGGACCAAAAGCCCAGAAAGAGTACGAGAACAAGGTATTCTTGGTGATTCACGGGAAATAGAAAATTTCGAAAGAACGCTCGAGTGAAGCACGTTCTAGCGGGTCTGTAAAATTGCAGGAAATAGATAAGCGAGGCTAGTGAGTTTTCTAACATGGATCATACTATAAGTTCTTATTGTTTATAGTGAAAGTTAATAGCTTGGTCCTGAAGTTTTTACTCAGTTAAGGGTTTTCTCTGTCAACAAATCTTTTGTTATTTATTGCTTTATTTATTATTGTGACAATTCAAAATATGATGAAATTGACTTGATTGACTAAACATCTAGAACAATAAAAATATGACTTATTACTTTTAATTGGAGATTTTTTAATTTCGTGATATTCACCCCTTTTAGGTGATTTTAGGTTAGACTTATAACTTTCAAGTGATATCAGAGTCCACATTTGATTCACGACCCTAGTTTCTAGATGAGTAGTTCATTGTTTGTCCCTCTATATTTTAACTACGCCTATTGAAAAATTAGAATGAGAGCCTTCCTGAAATCGAAGGATGAACGCATTTGGTTTAGTGTGGTGAATGGTTGTACTGCACTTTCTAGCACCATTAGTGATGTTGTCATCCCCACTCATATAGCTAATTGGTCGAAAACTAATTTAGATGAGCATAATTGGAATAGTAAGGTTTTACATGCTTTATTTATTATTGTGTTATCAGAAGAATTTAGGCGTGTGTCTATGTGTGAAGTTGCTAAAGAGGTTTGAGACATTTATAGACTACACATAAGAGAACTCCGGCTGTTAAGAACTCTAAGTTGCGGATGTTGACAACTGGGTTTGAAGAGAATAAAATGAAGGATGATAAGACCTTTGATGACTTATACGCGAACTTGAATGACATAGTTAATTCTAGCTTCAACCTAAGTGAGAGAATTTTTGAGCCTAAGATTGTTGGAAAATCTTTAGATCTTTATCTGAGAGATTTGTGCCTAAAATTACGGTTATTTAGGAGAGTAAAGATTTAGATACTGTTAAGATTGAAAAACTGATTGGATTTCCTCAAACTTATGAACTCACCATATCTCAATATAAGAAAAACAAGTATATAGCATTGAACACTGTTAGGGAAGAAGAGCAGGACTCTACTGATAAAAATACCATTAATGATGAGGATATAACCTATTTTGCTATGAAATTTTGAAAAATGTTTATAAATAGCAAGAAGCCTCAAGAAATACATAGATGTGATTCCACCTGAGTCCAAAAAGAGATACAAATTTGTGAGTGGGTTCCTTAATGGTAAGAGAAATCAGGGTAAAGCTATGAATGCAACTTTCACTGATGAAGAGTCTTGCTGAGAGGTCCATTCATGCGGAAAATGAGAAGTTTATGGTCTTCACTGCTAGGATTAAAAGTAAATCTGATAAGGACAGTGAGAAGGTTGAGGAAGTAGATGGTGGTGAGCACTATGAGGAAGATTCTGAAAATGATGAAGAGATTCGTGAGGTTTATCAACAATTATTTGAAGAGGGTCTTAAGATTAAGAAGGTCAATAAACTTAAGCTAGTTAGAAAGAAACTTGTAGCTGACTTTCAGGAGTCTACATTCTGTCTCAATAAATTAGATACTTTGAATCAATATCTAGAGTCTAAGATTAAGAACCTTACATGTAAACTTGAGAAGTCTTCTAGGAAAGTTAGTGGGTTGACCATTGAGAATGATAAATTAGAAATCCAGGTTAAGAACCTTTTGAGCAAACTTGAATATTCCAAATCTCAATTTCTTGCTTCTCTAGTGGTTCTCAGAAGATTGATGATCTTTTAAGGATGAACATGCCTTTTGAAAATAGGAGTGATCTAGGCTATGATAATTCTAATCCTCACGACGATAGCACTTCTAAAACCACATTCGTCCATGCTACAAATAAAACTCAGAGAGTAGGTAATCCCATTGGACAACTTAGGATATTTCCAAATAGAAATCAATTTTAGGAACCATGTAGATTTGATCATAGGTTTATCCCTACTTGTTTCAATTGTGATGAGTTTGGATATATAAGGGTTATGTGTCATAAATTACTGAATAGAAATATAAATCAAATTTTCAAATCAGCATTTTGATGTCCAGATTGACTTCCTCACTAATCAAGTGAGTCATTTGACCAAGTTAATGAAACAGTTGACTCGAAATAAATCTTGTACTAGACAAGTTTGGATAAAAAAGAGTGATATAAAAAAAATTAAAATTGATCACAGTACTCTTAAAGGTAAGAGTGTTTGTATACCTAACTGATTAAATATTTTTCATGCACGCTTATGCAATAAATAGTGATTCATTCATTACTGCATACATTTCATTTTTTTCCTTTTTAGGTAGTTCGATTTACTTAAACATGTGTTGGGACAAAGTATGAGTTTAATTGATGTGTTGTAGCATATTTTTCATTACTTTGTCTAGGTTATGTGGAATACTTAGTATATGTTTCTTTATGTACTATCTGCACTGCACACTATGATTTTGTGAATGAGTTTTGACCACGTGTGTGAGATTTGTGATGACCGTTATCTGTTGGTAAGGTGATATTGAATATGGATTGACCTTAATTTATTAGACCTAAACCAGTTTTCTAAGTAGGTTTATGTCTAATAAGGGGAAACCTCATTGGGTTGGGTTAAAGTGGTTATTGAGATATATAGGTGAAACACTTAGAGTATGTTTGGTATTTAAGAAGGGATTTGATCCATTAACATTGAAAGGATATGTAGACTTTGATTTTGTTGGGGATTTGATCCATTAACATTGAATATGGATTGACCTTAATTTATTAGACCTAAACTATAGTATATCCCCTTAAAAGAAAAAAAAAAAATTTCATCTTATACTCTTATTCGAAATTTATGTGACTCGAGCAATTAATCTAGAGGGGTTTCTCATAACCTGATTTTCTATTGTCAACTGACTTGGAGTAATCTGTCCAAAACTCGTTACATGGATCATTTTAGTTGTTTAATGAAAAAGAGTTTGCACATAAGATATAAAGAAAATTTGAAAAGAGAAATGTTGTGCTAAAAAATAGAACTTGTGCGAAAATATATCTATATGCACAAAGTTAGGGTAAGAAAAGAATAATATATATTAAAATGAGTTTCATTCATAGGTCCTAATATGCACTCATGCTTTGACTTTCATTATTAAGGAAATAAACTTATTTAACAGTGATGTTAAACATGTCATTTCTCACAAATTTAAGGTTTTGAATTTTGCTCACATGGAATTAGCGGCACTTCATATATACAAGTCACTTATACAATTTACTCCATTTAGGTTTGAACTGAGTATGTGAAAAAGTTTACAGATAATTGATTATGCTTGTGTATGCTATCAACCGCATCTTTGGGTTATTATATATGGTTGATATAGTTCTCTTTGTCATTTGTAATAGAAATGGGGAGAGATGATGGCATTTTAATTTTAGTAATGGCATTTTAGTCTAATTTAACTGCATTCTATGGAGAGTTTGTAGTAAGGGAAAGATGATAGTATTTCATGATAGTATTGGGAGTTTTGCTCTATTGGATGCTTAGTTTTTTTGAGTTTTGATATTTTGTGATATTAATGTTTTAGTTGATGTCTTGATTAACATTAGTATTACTTCTCAAACTAGCTAGCGTATTTATGATAGAGTATTTTAATTGTTATATTTCATGTTTCACTTGTATTTACACTTGATATTTGAATGGTTGATTTCAGGAAACAAGTTTCAAGAAATACAAAATGATAAATGTGTTTTTACATACTTATTTAATACCTAAATGAGCTTAAATATTGATTAAATGAGAGAATTTTTACTCTCAATTATGTAATTATTGCTTTTCTAGGTAAAAATCACCCAAGAAAATATAATAAGGCAAAAAAGAGGAGAAAATGATCAAAATCGTGCAAAATTGTGAATTTGGGGACCAAAATGCACAATGCAAAAAGTTAAAGGACCGTGGATTCAATTTTCGGAGGACATGATTGAAATGAAAGTCAAAATTTGAGGACCAGATTGTACACGATCAAAGTTGAAAGACCAAGCGTGCAAATAGTGGAGGACTAAGTTGGACGACATGAAAGGAGAAAAGACTTGCATGCCCGAAGCTTAAAAACAAACCCAAGAGCAAAGCGCAATGTCCACGTGCACGCCAGGAATGCCTTCGCTCATGCTCCGCTTTCCGGCTAGGGCCGTTTTTGCCAAATTTCGAGGGCTATTTTGGCAATTTTCGGGACACGTTTCTAGGGTTTTTATAAGCCAAATTCAGCCAATTTTCCTGATTATTCATCATCTAGTCTTCTTCCCTTGAGTTTTCTTTTCATTTTCTTCTTTCATTTTCTCTTTCTTTTCTTTTCCTTTTTATTTTCTTGGTATTTTGGAGATACAAATCAAGAGCACAAGGATAATAATACATTCAAGGGTTTGGAAAAATATTTGGGGAAGTCAAGACCAATTTTCAAAAAAAAGTGTTTTATCTATAATTTTTTATTTTCTTAATTATTTTGCTATATTTGTAATGTATTGTTATAAATATTCTCCTTTTTATTATTTATCCAACACGAGTTAAGTATTTTTGTTGGGATTTATGTTTGAAGCTAGATCTAACTTTAATTAATTTTAATATTTAATCTTTAATGTTAAGTTACTTATTTTCATGTATTTTTACTATTGTTATTATTGCATTTTCATTTATATGGCCAATGAATGATTATATTTAGTGATTTGTACATCGTTCGAGTGACGATTGTGCATTTTAGACCAAATAGTAGAAACTATGACTTGTGTGGGGGATAGAGATATAACCCTAACCCTGTGTGACCCATTGAACTATTTTCACAAAGAATTAATGTGGTTGTTTGGTTTCAATCGACATAAATATATAATAGGTTAAACTTATCAATTAAGATTAATTTCGCTCGAGAGAGATAATTAACTAAATTTAGAAAATCGGATCTAACATCGTAAATAAGTAATTTACTAATTGGCTTGTGAAAAATTAATCTGGCAACGGTTAAGTGAAACCATAAATCTCAACCACTTTTTTTCTTCAAAATTCTCAAATGTTTGTATTTTCTTATTTTGTAACATTTCTCGAGAGATCGACAATTCGAATTCAAAAATTCACTTTATTACTTGAATACACTTGCGGTTTGCACTTTATAGAGAACACAAGAGACAGGACATTCAGTTTAAGTTTGGGTAGATTAATTTTGTTTTTACTTCCTTAACTCATATTGTATAGTTTTGTCACATAATTTCAAAATGTGAGATTGTTAGGTTTTAAATTATATTAGCAATTCTTTAGACAAAATAATTATTATAAAAGAAAAAAGTTGTAAAAGTCAATGAATCTTTTGGGGAGTTGTATAAATGAACTAAGAGTCTTTGAATTCAAGTATAAAACAAGAAGAAATGTAGTCGAATTTATGCTAGCACGCCACAAATCTGATGTTTGAGCGTCCAGAACATAACCAATGTCATCCGCTTGTCGCTCGAGCGACAATATTTTTCAAGAAACCCTAGTTTGCAATTTTCAAAAACTATATCTATCATATACGACATAAATATCTCTTATTATAATTACCAAATGTCCATTACATTTTTGTGTGTGGTTGATCATTATAATACATTCTCTTAACATCATTCCAAGATTCAAGAACATATCCAAACATTGAGATTAAACCCTTAATTCTTGAAATCAATCAACCACAAGTTGAAAAAAACATCAAATTCAAATAATCTAAAACATCCACTTCTTAAATATAATCAGAAATGTACTTTTTCAATAGATTTCAGAGGTTTTCGAAGATTGAGGGATGTCGGACCAGAAGCACATGAAGAGTATAAGAACAATGCGTTATTAGTGATCAATGGAAATAGACAATAACAGAAGATCGGGAACATGTGTGAGTGAAGCACGTTCTAGCGAGTTTTGGAGAATACATGAATTAGATAAGCTAGGCTAATGAGTTTTCCAAACTGAATCATACTGTAAATTCTTATTGTCTATAGTGAAAGTTATTGGTTTGGTCTCGAAATTTTTACCTAATTAAGGGTTTCCTCCATTAACAAATCTTATATTATTTTCTACTTTATTTATTATTGTGACAATTCAATATAAGATAAAATTGACTTGATTGACTAAATATTAAAACAATTAAGAGGTGACTTATTACTTTTAATTGGTAATTTTTAATTCCGCGATATTCGCATATTTACCCTCCTCTAGGTGATTTTAAGATCGAACTATAACTTTCAATAGTGAATTCCGCTTCAAGATTATTGCTGAAACAAATAAGATGAACAAATATGACACGGGGTTTCCTATTTATAATATCCTTGCTTATTTATAATGTAGTGAATACTGTTTCAAGATCATTGAAGGTTCAATCACCGAACCTAGCACCAAAAAGAAAAATATTTTTCTCCCTCATAAACCACAGGCAAGTTACATTTTCAGATTACAAAAAATGGAAAAAAAATTATGGCTTTACACTACGTATGAGATACTTGAAGTAATATGTTCAAAAGTAATGCTAATTTCAGAATCATGGCCCTTTAAAAATTGAAATATAATCCCAAAAACATGTCTGTTGCACCATCTGCTCTGTTTAGTATAGAATTTACATGTCTGTTGCACCATCTGCTCTGTTTAGTATAGAATTTTACGGGTGAGTAATTCTCTAATCTATTCAGTTATATATGTTGATTATGACAATGGTTGTACGATGATCAACTTTTGTTCAAACGAAGTTTGATTAAAGGAAAAAAAAAGAATCAATTTGAAAGTAAACACGAGCCCACTTTCAAGTAATTATATTGTAAGGTGTAATATCATATAAGCTTTATCTATTTCATCTAAGAATTCCATATATGTATTGCATTGGTTTGCTAAACAAAAAGTTGGTACCTCACTTTACAGTTTCTAACATCCCTTCTTATGAATTGTTGCAGCCATGATTACTGCTTATCTGTGATAAAGTTCGTCGAGTACATTATAAACGGAAAAATCGATGGAATGGGAAGGAACTTTGATCAAAACACATCTAGATCTAACTTGGTGTGTCAACTATTCAAACATGGCTGCGAGAAGTTGATTGAAGCATAAAATACGAATTTTGACCTTGTATCGCACAGCATCAGGCGTGACACAAAGTTGAAGGGTGTAGTAATTGACCAGATTTGTAGAAAAAGTGTAGATGATATTAGCTTTTTGATGTGAATTATATTTTAGAGTGTATTTTGGGATCTAATTTTAGAAGTGAGTAATTTTAAAGGTAATTAATACATCACATAGTATTTTTTATTATATTAACAGTAAATAGTAAATTGTGAATTTTTTATTTTTATGAAGCATATATGAATTTTTTTTTTTTCCCGAAATAGAATAAGCAGTTATGAGAATTCAAATTAAGCTCATGTTTGACAACCATTGAATCAAAACCTTTTTTTTAATCCCAAACCAATTTTTAACCACACATTCTCACAATAAAATATTTGTTTACGTAAACTTAATTTTTTTCGTAATTTTTACCACACATTCTCAAAAAGAAATAAATATTCCAAAATTTATTTTCTCCAAAAAATTCATTTTAATGAATGTCAAACAAGGACTAAGGTTCTTGTAGGACTAGAAGAGACCGTTTAATTGACAACTCGTTATGTTTGGAGAATAACTATATAAGAGACTTGTTTTCTTTCATTTATTTGATGGTTCGATTTCTTAATAGTTTCTGGATACATTGAACATAGAATTAGCCAAGTTAACTATGAAACTCCAAAGATTTAATTATGGAAATTTTGCCCTTTGTGAAAATTTGCTACAATACAAAGTCATAGAATTTTGTTTTTCCGTTTCATCATCGTAGACGGAGTGGAATGAGTCGGATGGTAGCAAAAAAATCCACGCTTATTATTATTATTATTATTATTATTATTATTATTGTTGTTGTTGTTGTTGTTGTTGTTGTTGTTGACTTATTCTTTGTAGCACCTCTAGTTCGATTGAAATCCATGTGCGCATCACCTAGAAAGTAAGTAACACATGGACTATTGACCCTCTTGTCAACTAGAAAATGTTGGGCTATGTGCCCAAAAATATGAAAATGTTACTCAATAAGTATGACTGGTCCTGCAAATCTTGAGGCTCTAGACAACTAATTATAGAAGTTGTAAAACAAAATGAAAGAAGTAATGAGATTTTTTAACAAAACTTTTTAGTAATATTTAAATAAATAACATATTTATATTTAAATGAATATTTTTTACAATCCAAAAAAAGAGTGGCAAAATAAAATATCTCTCAAATTTAAATAATACACTAACATAATATTTAGCCTTATCACATTTTGAGATGCAAAATTAGTAAGCAGATTACTTAAAATTCATTTGAATAAAGGTCTTATTTTGAGGGTCTTATATACTGAAGAATAGGATAGGAATGTTATGGACATGTCTTTTGTGAAAGTAGTAAAGCCAATGAATTATTTTGCAGCAAGTGCTTTTTGGATATAACATTTGCTGCAAAATAATCCATCGGCTTTACTACTTTCACAACAGACATGTCTTCACCAATTTTTACAACAAAAATCAAGAGTTTCACCATTTTGACAACACAAACATCAAGAAAACGAACAAGACATTGGCTCAAAATACACTAACTTTTTCTACTTTCAGGATGTTTCAACAAAAACATTGATAAAGTACTAGTACTTTGGTATTTCTTCCTGCCTCCACTTCCCCTGCAAGGTAAAATTCCAATTTTTTTTTTTAGGCCTTCGACATTTTGAGGCCCTAGACCATTGCCTAGTTGGCTTTGGTATAGGGCCAACTCTGGTAATAAGATAAGCATTTCAATTGTTATTGAAAAAATGATAAGAGTTTTATTTATTTCTATAAAAAGAAGTTCCACTATATTAAGCATGCCTATAAATGTCTTCCATTAACAAGTGAAATACAAAATAGAGTGGTTAGTCAAAAAGACAATATTTTGTATGTTGATCAAAAAAATTAATTATCAATGACACAGTTATTGCGTTTTTTATATCGCAAGTGTACGATATCGTAACAAGCAGTATAGTGGACCCTTGAATCCGGATATCGTTCCCATGAAGACTATACTTTAGGACTTAATCTAATTTTTCTAACTCTTATTTGACAAAAGCGAGTAAATAATTATGATGGTTATGATTATTTTTCATAACTACTTTTAACTAATTGAAAATATAAAATGATTGGAAACAATAGATAATTGAAAAATCAAATATGTGATGAATATTATAGCATAACAATTTCACCTATTGATCACATTTATTCATAATTCAAGATTCATCACATAATAGGTCACAATTAATTCGTTGGTCACAAATTTCAAAATTAGTTATTGGGGGTGATTTTACTGTTATAGGAAGATATGGCCAAAATAGAACCAAGGTCGTCCGCCTAGCGCTAGCCTGACACTCGAGCTACAGTATTTTTCGAGAATCCTTAGTTCGCGATTTTCAATAGTTCTCTCTATCTTATATTACACAAATACCTCCTATTATAAATATTCAACGACCATTACGTTTTTTTTATCTGGTTGATCATTATAATACATCCTCATAACATCATTCCAAGATTCAAGAATATATCCAAACGTTGAGATTAAATATTTGATTCTTGAGATCAATCAACTACAAGTTGAAAAAAAACATCAAATTCAGATAATCAAAACATCTAATTCTTAAATATAATCAGGAAAGTACTTTCTCAATAAATTTCAGAGATTGCCGAAATTTGAGGGAGGTTGGACCAAAAGCCCAGGAAGAGTACGAGAACAAGGCGTTCTTGGTGATTCATGGGAAATAGAAAATTTCGAAAGAACGCTTGAGTGAAGCACGTTCTAGCGGGTCTGTAAAATTGCAGGAAATAGATAAGCGAGGCTAGTCGGTTTTCTAACTTGGATCATACTATAAGTTCTTATTGTCTATAGTGGAAGTTACTAGCTTGGTCATGAAGTTTTTACTCAATTAAGGGTTTTCTCTGTCAACAAATCTTTTATTATTTATTGCTTTATTTATTATTGTGACAATTCAAAATATGATAAAATTGACTTGATTGACTAAACATCTAGAACAATAAAAATATGACTTATTACTTTTAATTGGAGATTTTTTAATTCCGTGATATTCACCTATTCACCCCTTTTAGGTAATTTTAGGCCAGACTTATAACTTTCAAGTGATATCAGAGTCCAAATTTGATTCATGACCCTAGTTTCTAGATGAGTAGTTCATTGTTTGTCCCTCTATATTTTAACTACGCCTATTGAAAAATTAGAATGAGAGCCTTCCTGAAATTGATGGATGAACACATTTGGTTTAGTGTGATGAATGGTTGGACTGCACTTTCTAGCACCATTAGGGATGTTTTCATTCCCACTCCTATAGTTAATTGGTCGAAAACTAACTTAGATGAGCATAATTGGAATAATAAGGTTTTACATGCTTTATTTATTATTGTGTTATCAGAAGAATTTAGGTGTGTTTCTATGTGTAAGGTTGCTAAAGAGGTTTGAGATATTTATAGACTATACATAAGAGAACTCGGGCTGTTAAGAACTCTAAGTTACAGATGTTGACAACTGGGTTTGAAGAGAATAAGATGAAGGATGATGAGACCTTCGATGACTTATACGCGAACTTGAATGACATAGTTAATTCTAACTTCAACCTAAGTGAGAGAATTTCTGACCTAAGATTGTTGGAAAAATCTTTAGATCTTTATCTGAGAGATTTGTGCCTAAAATTACGGTTATTTAGGAGAGTAAAGATTTAGATGCTGTTAAGATTGAAAAACTGATTGGATTTCTCCAAATTTATGAACTCATCATATCTCAACATAAGAAAAACAAGTATATAGCATTGAACACTGTTAGGGAAGAAGAGCATGACTCTACTAATAAAAATACCCATTAATGATAAGGATATAACCTATTTTGCTATGAAATTTTGAAAAATGTTTATAAATAGCAAGAAGCCTCAAGAAATACATAGATGTGATTCCACTGAGTCTAGAAAGAGATATAAATTTGTGAGAAATGGATTCCCTAATGGTAAGAGAAATCAGGGTAAAGTTATGAATGCAACTTTCACTAATGAAGAGTCTTGCTTGGATAATCAAAGTGAGAGGTCCATTCATGCGGAAAATGAGAAGTTTATGGTCTTCACTGCTAGGATTAAAAGTGAATCTGATAAGGACAGTGAGAATGTTGAGGAAGTAGATGGTAGTGAGCACTATGAGGAAGATTCTGAAAATGATGAAGAGATTCGTGAGGTTTATCAACAATTATTTGAAGAGAGTCTTAAGATTAAGAAGGTCAATAAAGTCGTACTTAAGATGGTCAATAAACTTGAGCTAGTTAGGTAGCTGACTTTCAGGAGTCTACATTCTGTCTCAATAAATTAGATACTTTGAATCAATATCTAGAGTCTAAGATTAAGAACCTTACAGGTGAAATTGAGAAGTCTTCTAGGAAAGTTAGTGGGTTGACCATTGAGAATGATAAATTAGAAATCTAGGTTAAGAACCTTTTGAGCAAACTTGAATATTCCAAATCTTAATTTCTTACTTCTCTAGTGGTTCTCAGAAGATTGATGATCTTTTAAGGATGAATATGCCTTTTGAAAATAGGAGTGATCTAGGCTATGATAATTCTAATCCTCACGACGATAGCACTTCTAAAACCACATTCGTCCATGCTACAAATAAGACTCAGAGAGTAGGTAATCCCATTGGACAACCATGTAGATTTGATCGTAGGTTTATCTCTACTTGTTTCAATTGTGATGAGTTTGGACATATAAGGCTTATGTGTCATAAATTACTGAATAGAAATATAAATCAAATTTTCAAATCAGCATTTTGATGTCCAAATTGACTTCCTCACTAATCAAGTGAGTCATTTGACCAAATTAATGAAACAGTTGACTCGAAATAAATCTTGCACCAGACAAGTTTGGATAAAAAAGAGTGATATAAAAAAATATAAAATTGATCACAGTACTCTTAAAGGTAAGAGTGTTTGTATACCTAACTGATTAAGTATTTTTCATGCACGCTTATGCAATAAATTGTGATTCATTCATTACTGCATACATCTCATTTTTTTTTCCTTTTTAGGTAGTTCGATTTACTTAAACATGTGTTGGGACAAAGTATGAGTTTAATTGATGTGTTGTAGCATATTTTTTATTACTTTGTTTAGGTTTATGTGGAATACTTAGTATATGTTTCTTCATGTACTATCTGCATTGCACACTATGATTTTGTGAATGAATTTTGACCACGTGTGTGAGATTTGTGATGACCGTCATCTGTTGGTAAGGTGATATTGAACATGGATTGACATTAATTTATTAGACCTAAACTATAGTATATCCCCTTAAAAGGAAAAAAATATTTCATCTTATACTCTTTTTCAAAACTTATGTGACTCGAGCAATTCATTTAGAGGGGTTTCTCATAACCTGATTTTCTATGGTCAACTGACTTGGAGTAATCTGTTCAAAACTCGTTACATGGATCATCTTAGTCGCTTAATGAAAAAGAGTTTGCACATAAGATATAAAGAAAAATTGAAAAGAGAAATGTTGTGCTAAAAAATAGAACTTGTGCGAAAATATATCTATATGCTCAAAGTTAGGGTAAGAAAAGAATAATATATTTTAAAATGAGTTTCATTCATAGGTCATAATATGCACGCATGCTTTGACTTTCATTATTAAGGAAATAAACTTATTTAACAGTGATGTTAAACATGTCATTTCTCACAAATTTAAGATTTTGAATCTTGCTCACATGGAATTAGCGGCACTTCATATATACAAGTCACTTATACAATTTACTCCTAGGCTTGAACTGAGTATGTAAAAAAGTTTACTGATAATTGATTATGCTTGTGTATGCTATCAACCGTATCTTTGGGTTATTATATATTGTTGATATAGTTCCCTTTGTCATTTGTAATAGAAATGGGAAGAGATGATGGCATTTTAATTTTAGTAATGGCATTCTAGTCTAATTTAACTGCATTCTATGGAGAGTTTGTCGTAAGGGAAAGATGATAGTATTTCATGATAGTATTGGGAGTTTTTCTCTATTGAATGCTTAGTTTTTTTGAGTTTTGATGTTTTGTGATATTAATGTTTTAGTTGATGTTTTGATTAACATTAGTATTATTTCTCAAACTAGCTAGCGTATTTATGATAGAGCATTTTAATTGTTAAATTTTTAATGTTTCACTTGTATTTACACTTGATATTTGAATGGTTGATTTCAGAAAACAAGTTTCAAGAAATACAAAATGATAAATGTATTTTTACACACTTATTTAATATCTAAATGAGCTTAAATATTTATTAAATGAGAGAATTTTTACTCACAATTATGTAATTATTGCTTTTGTAGGTAAAAATCACCCAAAAAAATATAATAAGGCAAAAAAGAGGAGAAAATGATCAAAATCGTGCAAAATTGTGAATTTAGGGACCAAAATGCACAATGAAAAAAGTTAAAGGACCTTGGATTCAATTTTGGAGGACATGATTGAAATGAATGTCAAAATTTGAGGACCAGATTGTACATGATCAAAGTTGAGGGACCAAGCATGCAAATAGTGGAGGACTAAGCTGGACGACATGAAAGGAGAAAAGACTTGCATGCCCGAAGCTTAAAAACAAACCCAAGAGCAAAACGCAATGTCCACGTGCACGCCATGAATGCCTTCGCTCATGCGACGCTTTTCGACTAGGGCCATTTTTGCCAAATTTCGAGGGCTATTTTGGCAATTTTCGGGACACGTTTCTAGGGTTTTTATAAGCCAAATTCAGCCAATTTTCTTGATTATTCATCATCTAGTCTTCTTCCCTTGAATTTTCTTTTCATTTTCTTCTTTCATTTTCTCTTTCTTTTCTTTTCCCTTTTATTTTCTTAGTATTTTGGAGATACAAATCAAGAGCACAAGGATAATACATTCAAGGGTTTGGAAAAATATTTGGGGAAGTCAAGGCCAATTTTCAAAAAAGTGTTTTATCTATAATTTTGTATTTTCTCAATTATTTTGCTATATTTGTAATGTATTGTTATAAATATTCTCCTTTTTATTATTTATCCAACATGAGTTAAGTATTTTTGTTGGGATTTATGTTTGAAGATAGATCTAACTTTAATTAATTTTAATATTTAATCTTTAATGTTAAGTTACTTATTTTCATGTATTTTTACTATTGTTATTATTGCATTTCATTTATATGGCCAATGAATGATTATATTTAGTGATTTGTACATCATTTGAGAGACGATTGTGCATTTTAGACCAAATAGTAGAAACTGTGGATTGTGAGACATAACCATAACCCTGTGTGGCTCATTGAACTATTTTCACAAAGAATTAATGCGGTTGTTTGGTTTCAATCGACATAAATATATAATAGGTTAAACTTATCAATTAAGATTAATTTCGCTCGAGAGAGATAATTAGCTAAATTTAGAAAATCAGGTCTATCATCGTAAATGAGTAATTTACTAATTGGCTTGTGGAAAATTAATCTGGCGACGGTTAAGTGAAACCATAAATCAAAACCACATTTTTTCTTCAAAATTCTCAAATGTTTGTATTTTCTTATTTTTTAACATTTCTCGAGAGATCGACAATTCGAATTCAAAAATCCACTTTATTACTTGAATACACTTACGGTTTGCACTTTATAGAGAACACAAGAGACGGACATTCAGTTTAAGTTTGGGTAGATTAATTTTGTTTTTACTTCCTTAACTCATATTGTATAGTTTTGTCACATGATGTCAAAATGGGAGATTGTTAGGTTTTAAATTATATTAACAATTTTTTAGACAAAATGATTATTATAAAAGAAAAAAGTTGTAAAAGTCAATGAATCTTTTGGGGAGTTGTATAAATGAACTAAGAGTCTTTGAATTCAAGTATAAAACAAGAAGAAATGTCATCGAATTTATGCTAGCATGCCACAAATCTGATGTTTGAGCGTCCGAACATAACCAATATCGTCGCTTGTCGCTCAAGCGACAATATTTTTCAAGAAACCCTAGTTTGCAATTTTCAAAAACTCTATCTATCATATACCACATAAATATCTCTTATTATAAATACCAAATGTCCATTACGTTTTTGTGTGTGGTTGATCATTATAATACATTCTCTTAACATCATTCCAAGATTCAAGAACATATCCAAACATTGAGATTAAACCATTAATTCTTGAAATCAATCAACCACAAGTTGGAAAAAAACATCAAATTCAAATAATCTAAAACATCTATTTCTTAAATATAATCAGGAATGTACTTTTTCAATAGATTTCAGAGGTTTTCGAAGATTGAGAGATGTTGGACCAGAAGGACATGAAGAGTATAAGAACAATGCGTTATTGGTGATCAATGGGAAATAGACAACAAAAGAAGATTGGGAGCATGTGTGAGTGAAACACGTTCTTGCGGGTTTTGGAGAATACATGAATTAGATAAGCTAGGCTAATGAGTTTTTCAGACTGAATCATACTGTAAATTTTTATTGTCTATAGTGAAAGTTATTGGTTTGGTCTCGAAATTTTTATCCAATTAAGGGTTTCCTCTATTAACAAATCTTATATTATTTTCTACTTTATTTATTATTGTGACAATTCAATATAAGATAAAATTGACTTGATTGACTAAATATCTAAAACAATTAAAAGGTGATTTATTACTTTAAATTGGTAATTTTTAATTCCGCGATATTCGCATATTTACCCCTCTCTAGGTGATTTTAGGATCGAACTCATAACTTTCAATAGTGAATACCGCTTCAAGATTATTGCTGAAACAAAGAAGATGAACAAATATGACACGGGGCTTCCTATTTATAATATCCTTGCTTATTTATAATGTAGTGAATACTGTTTTAAGATCATTGAAGGTTCAATCCTAGCACCAAAAAGAAAAATATTTTTCTCCCTCATAAACCACAGGCAAGTTACATTTTCAGATTACAAAAAATGGAAAAAAAAATTATGGCTTTACACTACGTATGAGATACTTGAAGTAATATGTTCAAAAGTAATGCTAATTCAGAATCATGGCCCTTTAAAAATTGAAATATAATCCCAAAAACATGTCTGTTGAACCATCTGCTCTGTTTAGTATAGAGTTTTACGGGTAAGTAATTCTCTAATCTATTCAGTTATATATGTTGATTATGACAGTGGTTGTACGATGATCAACTTTTGTTCAAACCAAGTTTGATTAAAAGGCAAAAAAAATGAATCAATTTGAAAGTAAACACGAGTCGACTTTCAGGTAATTATATTGTAAGATGTAATATCATATAAGCTTTATCTATTTCATCTAAGAATTTCATATATGTATTGCATTGGTTTGCTAAACAAAAAGTTGGTACCTCACTTTACAGTTTCTAACATCCCTTCTTATGAATTGTTGCCGCCATGATTACGGCTTATCTCTGATAAAGTTCATTGAGTACATTATAAACGGAAAAATCGATGGAATGGGAAGGAACTTTGATCAAAACACATCTAGATCTAACTTGGCGTGTCAACTATTCAAACATGGCTGCGAGAAGTTGATTGAAGCATAAAATACGAATTTTGACCTTGTATCGCGCAGCATCAGGCGTAACACGAAGTTGAAGGGTGTAGTAATTGACTAGATTTGTAGAAAAAGTGTAGATGATATTAGTTTTTTGATGTGAATTATATTTTGGAGAGTGTATTTTGGGATCTAATTTTAGAAGTGAGTAATTTTAAAGGTAATTAATACATCACATAGTATTTTTGATTATATTAACAGTAAATACTAAATTGTGAATCTTTTTTTTTTTTTTTAATGAAGCATATATGATTTTTTTTTCCGAAATAGAATAAGCAGTTATGAGAATTCAAATTAAGTTCATGTTTGACAACCATTGAATCAAAACCTTTTTTTTTTTTAAAATCCCAAACCAATTTTTAACCACACATTCTCACGATAAAATAATTTTTTTATGTAAACTTAATTTTTTTTTCCTAATTTTTACCACACATTCTCAAAAAAGAAATAAATATTCCAAAATTTATTTTCTCCAAAAAATTCATTTTAATGATTGTCAAACAAGGACTAAGGTTCTTGTAGGACTAGAAGAGATCATTTAATTGACAGCTTGTTAGGTTTGGAGAATAACTATATAAGAGACTTGTTTTCTTTTCTTTATTTGATGATTCGATTTCTTAATAGTTTCTGGATACATTGAACATAGAATTAGCCAAGTTAACTATGAAACTCCAAAGATTTAATTATGGAAATTTGCCCTTTGTGAAAATTTGCTACAATACAAAGTGATAGAATTTTGTTTTTCCATTTCATCATCGTAGATGGAGTGGAATGAGTCGGATGGTAGCAAAAGAATCCACGCTTATTATTATTGTTGTTGTTGTTGTTGTTGTTGTTGACTTATTCTTTGTAGCACCTCTAGTTCGAAATCCATGTGCGCATCACCTAGAAAGTAAGTAACACGTGGAATATTGACCCTCTTGTCAAGTAGAAATTGTTGGGCCATGTGCCCAAAAATATGAAAATGTTACTCAATAAGTATGACTGGTCCTGAAAATCTTGAGACTCTAGACAACTAATTATAATTACCTTGCAGGGGAAGTGGAGGCAGGAAGAAATACCAATGTCTTGTTCGTTTTCTTGAAAGTAGAAAAAGTTAGTGTATTTTGAGCCAATGTCTTGTTCGTTTTCTTGATGTTTGTGTCGTCAAAATGGTGAAACTCTTGATTTTTATTGTAAAAATTGGTGAAGACATGTCTGTTGTGAAAGTAGTAAAGCCGATGAATTATTTTGCAGCAAATGTTATATCCAAAATACTGTAAATACATTATCAAAGACTTATTTTCAGGGGATTTGGAAGGGGCAAAACATAAAAAAGACTCGATAAATCAAGAGAGGAGGCGCGAAGAATATCAAAGAGAATTCCAACTAAAGCTTCAAAAGAGTTTATATTTTCATTCTTCCTTATGTTCTCTCATATAAATTGTATAGATTTTCTGAATTCCATCATGAACTAAACAATTTATCTAGGGTTTGATATAGCCAAACTTGATAACTCATATAAATTGTATAGATTTTACGAATTCCATTATGAACTAAACAATTTATCTAGGGTTTGATGTAGCTAAACTTGATATTATGATTTGATTTTTTCATAATTTTTTCTATTTAATTTTTCATATAAGTTTGATTGTGTCATGAAATTAATGCTTCAATTAATTGGTCATTAATTGAATGAATAAATGCTAGTCAATTTCGACACTCGAGAGATGAAAATTTAGGCGGGATCATAGGATTGACACAACGTAGATTTTATTGATTCTGAGAGAAAGTATAGGATATATAAAGCTTACTCCATAAAAGAATCATGAACTTGATAAAATCTTTGATTTTAATTCGAAATAGAGATATTGGAATTAAATTCTAAGATTAATTTCTAGCCGGCACCCGAGAGAGGGGAGAGAAATACATTAGGATTCTTGCTTTTAAACATGAGAAAATTGACTAAAATAGTTAGACATAATTGAATCACAATTGAAAGTTAGTGAAATTGTTCCCTAAGCCTTTCTTATATTGAGTCATTCGTTTATATTGCATTCTTTGAATTCGTTACTAAAATCATCGTTATAGTACTTGTTATAAAATAAAATATCAATCCATGTGGATTCGACACTCTTACTCTAATACTATATTACAAAACTTATACCGTACACTTGCAGTATAATTCACGTTACACAAAACGCGTGACAACAGTAGACCATTTACATAAAAAAAATTTTTCTACTAAAAAAAATTAATGGGCTGGGGGCTGGACCGGTCAACCCCCCATTAAATCCGTCCCTGCCTGTTCACTATGTGTCCCGCAGTGTTTATGGCTTCACCCCATAAATGCATTGCTAGCCCCTTACCATGAAGTATGGCTCTTGTGATTTCTTGAAACACACGATTTTTCGTCTCAACTACTCCCTTTTGTTGTAGAGTGATCAGTGAAGAGAATTCATGTTATATTCCTTCTTCTATCCAGATGTTCTTAACGTTGGAGTTTTCAACTCTTTCCCATGATCACTACGAATTCTAGTTATGGTGAAATTTTTTTCATTTCTAAGCCTCTTGCACAAGGATATGACAAGGTTGGACACCTCAAATTTTTTTCTCAACAACTCAATCTATGTGTACTAAGAGAAATCATTTACCACAACCAAAATATAACGTTTACCACCAAGACCCTCAGACCTAAATGGTCACAATAAGTCCATATGGAATAATTCTAAAAGCTTGTTTGTCAAGATGTTAGAAATTTGTTTATAATTTAATCTAAGTTGTTTATCTTGTTGGCACAGCCTACATATAATGTTTTCAATTTTTTCAAGTTTAGGTAAACCATTAATAAGTTCTTTCTTAGCCAACTTAAACAAAACTCTTATAGTTCATATGACCGAGTCTTTGATGCCACCGTTCAGTCACATCAGTCTTAGCACTGCTACACACATAGTTGGAATTTGGATAAACTCCATAACAGTTGTCAGAAGTGCATCACATATTTGACTAATGCTTAACAAGTTGGACTTAAAACCCTTTACATAAAGCACATTTGAGATAGCGATAATCTAGATATATTGACTGTACCTTTACCAATGATAGATGTAGTAGCCCTATTTCCAAAAGTAACCATATCGCCATTTCAATCATCAAGAGTAGAGAACAAAGCTTTATCACCACACATATGTCTTGAACGTACACTATTAAGATACCACATGAAGTTATTTTGAGCTTTAAGTGCAGCATGAGCAACATAACATTCAATTGTTCATTATACCTAGGAATATCACTTTTCTTAACCCAAACCTTCTTAGAAGTAGATGTAATTCTAGTCAATTGTGTCACTATCTCAGTTAAGTGGCTAACCTGATTGGCGAGGAAGTTAACCTTACTAGAGATATCTTGACTTCTACTTCTAATCGCATGTTTATGATACCTAGGCCTTATGTGTCCCAATGCACTACAATTGTGACAAGTAGGAATAAACCTAGGTTCAAAATTATGTGTTGTTTAACATTGAATTATAAGTTAACTGGTCTTACATTGTCTAATAGGTCTCGGTCCTAAGACACTCTTGCCCTTGGGTTCATGATTAGCAACATTTATAAATTTGTTGGTGGCTGTGACAAACGTGGTCTTGGATGCACTAACAGTATTGTTATCAATTTGAACATATTCTAGACTCTGCCTATTTCCAATGGCTTGTTCATCTATAACAAATTATCAAGTTTCTGATAACCACTCAAGAAGGTATGAAGTTGAGTTTTGGATTTTTCTAGGTCACTTGTTAATGTTTTAACCTTAGCTTCTAGGTTCTCATTCACAAGTCTCAACTCACTCAAAATTTTGGTAGAATCCTA
This sequence comes from Fraxinus quadrangulata, assembly GCA_903798255.1. NCBI lineage: Eukaryota > Viridiplantae > Streptophyta > Magnoliopsida > Lamiales > Oleaceae > Fraxinus > Fraxinus quadrangulata. The sequence continues at coordinate 65,252 of CAIGRB010167575.1, forward strand.
AATGTTAGCTATAAGTTTTTCTTTCTCTATCTAAAGTTCATTAACCCTTTTCAATACGACTTTATTGATCTTCTTTATCTTAAAACTCTTATCAAATAATTGTCGGTATGCCTTGCGAATATCTATCTCATCATCGGAATCTTCATCATAATTCTCACTACGTTCATTATTCTCCACCTTCTCCCTATTTTGATCTGATTCATTCTTAACTACAGACGTGAATGTCATAAAGTTCCTTTCATCCTCACTGCCAGAGGTATCACTCTAAACACTTAAATTGGACATTCATTCCTCTAGTGACAAAAAAACTTGACACTTATGACATCTAACTGACTGAGATTTCTTACTAGAACTCCTAGTATTAGCCTTATCATGCTTGTCTTTCTAGAATATAATATGGGCATTCTTTTTCTTCTCTTAGGGTTTTCTCCTATTCCAGAGAACTTTTTGGAATTTCTTTACAAAATAAGCTATCTCATCATCCCTAAGGGTCTCAATGCCAGTAGACTCACACTCTTTTTCCTTAACGGTGTTCAAGGCTATATATTTAATATTCTTCGGTTGAGATATGATGAGTTCATAGGTTTGAAGAGATCCTACAAGTTTCTCTATCTTAACTATATCTAAGTTCTTACTCTCTTCAATCGCAGTAATGTTGGGTCTAAACCTCTCAGGTAATGATCAAGGACTTTTCGAACTATTTTAGACTCAGGAATTTTTCTTTTAGATTGAAACTAGAATTTACCATGTCATTCAGCTTTGTATAGAATTCATCGAACGATTCATCATCATTCATTCTAATTTTTTCAAACCTAGTAGTTAACATCTGTAGCTTGGAGTTCTTAACAGTTTTGGTTCCCTCGTGTGTGGTCTCTAAAATATCCAAAACTTTTTTTTGTGATTTCACACATCGACACTTTCCTAAACTCTTCAGCAGACACATCCATAAACAGGGCATGAAGCCCTTTACTATTCTAGCTGCACTCAGCTAGTTCATCCTTGGTCCAAAGAGAAATGTCCGTAGGTGTAACTATACCTGAAACATTAGAGGAAGGGACGATCCAACCATTTTGTACACTAACCCCATCCGCTCATCTAGAGACTTAATAAATGCTTTCATTCTAACATTCTAATATGCATAATTGCTTCCGTAAAAAATGGAGGCACGGAAAGAGACTGATTCATCTAGATTAAATATGGGTCAGGAATCGAAATGAGGCTCTGATACCACTTGAAATAATGAAGTTCGACTGAACTAATACCTAGAGGGGGGTGAATAGGTGTTTATGCGGAATTTAAATTTACCAATTAATAAATGCAACAAGTTATAGTTATTGATTAATCCAGATGAATTCACGTGCACAACTATCCAATGTTGAATTACCACAATTAATAAATTATTGAAAAATAAATAATACTTGAAAATTGTTGAGAAATCCTATAACTAGGTAAAAACTTCGGGCCTAAGCCAGTAAAATCCTCTATAAATGAATCAACTTACAGTAGTATCAGACTCAACTAACTCTAGTACTTTTTGACCTCCTAACTGTAATCACCAATCCTCCTGGATTGCGTGCTCCTGCACCAATTTCTGGCCTTCTGAATTTCATATATTTCCTATAGATCAATGNATGGATAATATGTGGTTAAAAATATAGATTTTTTTTGAATTTGAATATAATATTATATATATTTCATTTAGTCCACCTTTGAACTTTTTTTTAGGCGGGTATCGATTCAGTCCTAGATCTACCCCTAACAATAATGATTACCAAACAGGCGACACATCCTCTGATCAACCAACTTGATATTTTACAGTACAACATGGGAATAGTGACAATATTGAGTCTGAGTGCAGCTCAGGTTTTACTATGTTTTGGACAGAAAATAAAGTTCTTTAGTCTCTATTTGATAGACATTTTTTCAAAATATATTATTTCATAATTTATTTTCAACCACACATTTTTCAATAAAATAAATTTTTTAATCACATCACTAACTTTTCCTTACTTTTTAATAGAGGTGTCAATCAGGGTGGTCCGAACCGGGTCGGCCCACCAAAATATGAGCCTGGTAATGGCCCGCGTAAAAAAAGGCCCGCCGGCTACAGGTTCCGGGTCGGCCCACAAATTTTGGACTACAACCAGGCCCACCCGTGACTCATCCGAGTCGAGCCCATGCGGGTCATGGGTTGCGCGGATCACGATTTGTTCCGATTTAGCCCGTATTATTGTATAAATAAAATTATAAAAATATAGAATTTTTCATATTTATAGCAAAAAATATTTTTTTTGTTAAANCAACAAGTTATAGTTATTGATTAATCCAGATGAATTCACGTGCACAACTATCCAATGTTGAATTACCACAATTAATAAATTATTGAAAAATAAATAATACTTGAAAATTGTTGAGAAATCCTATAACTAGGTAAAAACTTCGGGCCTAAGCCAGTAAAATCCTCTATAAATGAATCAACTTACAGTAGTATCAGACTCAACTAACTCTAGTACTTTTTGACCTCCTAACTGTAATCACCAATCCTCCTGGATTGCGTGCTCCTGCACCAATTTCTGGCCTTCTGAATTTCATATATTTCCTATAGATCAATGAAAACTCCTTGTTCTCCAACATCCGAAACTTTGGTCACCTTCATTAATCTTCAGAAATTCGACATATGTTATCGAAGTAAGTGTTTTAGTGTTTGGTTTATGAGAAGTTGATGCAAGGTCCAGGCAACGGTGGGCGATGCAACTTCTATTTTTACCGCTTGAGCGTCAGTTGGACGATAAGCTAGTGAAATTGCGGCGACTCTTTTCTCCTCATTCCATACACGAACTCTAAGACTTCTAACTCACATATACAACTTACCACTTGATACTTTGACTTTTAAAAACTCTTTTTCAACAATAATTTTGTCAAAAATTGCCAATATCTTTGAAACCTAACAACCTTAAATTTTTAAAATATTTGGAGTATAATAAAGGGAAAATTGCAGCAGTGATCCCTAACATTTTTAAATTTTTGCAGATTTTACCCTAACATTCAGTTGGAGTCCAAATAGATGATTTCCATCAATTTGACCGCTAGTTGACTAAATTTAGTAAGAGAAAAATGGTAATTTTATAATTTTATTATTAAAAAAAGAAACAAACAAATAAAAATGGCTACTATTATGAATTATCTATTCCCCATACCCATACCCATGCTCATGCCCATTCATCCCACCCACGCAAGACAAAATCCAAAGAAAATAGCAGCTTAGCAGTCGCCACCCACCTCACATTCTTCTTCTTCCATAGTGACCACCACCTTCCTCACCCATTTCACCTTCTTATCCAACATTATCCCCCACCAATCTCCACCTCCATTTTTATTTATTTAACATAGATATTTTCTATTTTTCTTCACACTCGGAAATTGGGAAGAGTAGAATCAATTCTCACTGATCTTCATTTTTCTAGAGCATTTACATGTCGATGGAGCTAGAAATTGGGTGGATTTCGAGGGCATTGTCGTCGCAACTGGACTGTCGCAGTGGCAATAGCCCTGTCGACGACTTGTACACAGCCAAAACCAGGACGCTCACTACCCCACATGAACAGTAGCAACATACAACAATGTACATCGAGAATTCCTCAAGTTGTATCAAAAACCTGGGGCTTTTTCGTTTTGGTAAAAATGGGCATGGATTCTATGACCACCGAAGTTGATAACGATCCATCAGAGAAGAAGAAAATATGTTTTGACTTGGGGTAGAGGGTTTATATATTTATATTTATTTTTTGATTTTTAATTTAATTAAATAACTCATTTAATATGAAAAAAATGTAAGAAGTACAATTTTGCCCCTTTTTAATTTGTTCAAAATTGATCAAATTTTTCATTTTTTGGTCAACTAACGGAAAAGTGGATGAAAATCATCAATTTGGACTCTAACTGCATATTTTTAAAAGGTAAGGGACCTTCACTGACATAAATTGAAGATTAGAATAAAACCTACAAAAATTTAAAAAGTTAGGACTGCTGCTATAATTTTCCCGTATAATAAAATATTGAGAGTATAATAGACTCTCTTGGAGCTGCCCTATTATAACGTTCCTGACCTCCGGTATAGAAATCCTAGCCCACGGTCCGCCCATTTTCTCCTACACACACAGTTCCCACAATCTACCTCGCAAAACCCTCGCAAAACCGCAAACGTACAACATGAGTTTCGCAGCGTACAAAATGATGCATTTGCCTACTGGCGTCGAGCACTGCGCCTCCGGCTTTATCTCCCACTCCACCGCCGATTTCACTCCTCGAATTCACCAGGTATCCGCCGACGACCTGGACTCCGAATGGCTCACTTCCACCAAGCCCGCTGGCCCAATACCCAACCTCATCACCGCTGCCGCCAATGTTCTCGAAATCTACACTGTCAGATTGCAGGAAGATTCATCTTCACCTGTGGACTCCAAGAATCTGGCCGAGCCCAAGCGCGGCGGTGTATTAGCTGGCATTTCCGGGGCATCCCTTGAGCTAGTTTGCCATTACAGGTTTTTTCAAAAGATATGCTTTTAGGTTATTTTTGAAATTTTTTTCTCCTATCTGGCTAATTTGGGGAATTGGTGTACATGCTCTTCATCAACTTCAATTCTCTACTGCTATCAAACTTTAAAGTGGTGGTCAGAAAAGGGTACCCCAATTAATGGACTGGCGACGACTGTAATTTGTACTGAACTGGAATTGAAGCTGATGGCATTGTCCTGAAATTTTTTTATCTGGGAAATGTTTTCTGGCATATAGGAAAATGCCTTTACATTAAAAATTTTAGTTGGAAAATGTGTTTTTGATTGCATTATATATTTTGAAATGTTACTGTGGTCATTGACGTTAATTAATAATTAAAAAAATTTAAGGACATGATAAATAAGATAGGAATTCTCTATAAGTTCAATGACTGTTCACGTGCTCAGCCTGGATCTCAAGCTCTTATAGTAATTAACAATAATTGTTATCTTTATTTATTTTTGGGTTTTGATTTGTTTTTACATATATAATAAAAAGCTTGGAAATGGATTATCTTTTATCTTGAATCCTGATATTGGGCAATCTAGTTATGTGAATGGTATAATTTGGATAATTCTTAAAATGGCAGCACATGAAATTATGTAATATGGCCGTGTTCTCTTTCTGAATTTCTAGAAATATGTCCTAGTCATATTTGGAAATGAGTGTGCTACATACTTATCTTCATCATTTTGTGGGTGCTTTTGTTATGTGGTGTAGGCTTCAGGGCAATGCAGAGTCGTTTGGGGTGTAACCTTGTAGAGGCATAATTGAGAGGCTCTTTAAAAGTTAAATACTCTCTATTTGAAGAGTTAACCTTTAAAATTACGTTCCAAGAGATTTTTTAAATTAACATTTGAAAATAGAGTGTGGGTTTGAATCTCCAAATTTGGGGAGCATTCTTACTCTTTATAATTAAATGCGTTAAAAAAATTTCAATTGTCAATGCTCCATATACAAACCCAACTAAATAATATATACAAAGAAAATGGACGGGTATACTATATTAATTTGGAGGGAAGTTGATGATAATAAAATATAGGAAAAAATAATGAAACATATCGGGAGTAGTTAAATTAAGTGTTAGAAATAAAAAGACTGTTGGAGTATTTAAAATCTTTTACTGTGCACTGCTCTCTAAATTGTAAAATATGTTCTTTAAAAGTAAAATCTCTTAGAGATGCTCTAATAAAAAGTTCGGTCCTGGATTATCTTTTATTTTGAATCTTGATTTTGGAAAATTTAGTTCTGTGAATGGTATAATTTAGATAATTCTTAAACCTGCAGCACATGACATTATGTAAATTGTACAAGTTCACTTTCTGAATTTCTAGAAACATGTAGTCATATTTGGAAATGAGTGTGCTACAAAAATATCTTCAACATTTGTGGGTGCTTTTGTTTTGTGGTGTAGGTTGCATGGTAATGTAGAGTCGTTGGGGGTGTTACCTTGTGGAGGCATTGATGGTGGAAGGAAGAGAGATGCTATTATATTGACTTTTCAAGATGCAAAGATTTCAGTCTTGGAGTTCGATGATTCAATACACGGGCTTCGCACCAGGTGAGTTTTGATCTTGTTAACATGCTTCTCCCATCCTAGACCCCTGGGAGCAAAAGAGTATACTCGTTTTTCGATTAACTGGTGGTGGCAATGCCTGTATTATCTCGAGTATACTCTCACTCTTCCTCAATTTGTGTTGATGTGCACGCTGAACCGTTTTATGGGGGGATTAGAAAATGCTTGCAAGTCAGGAGCTTTGAATAATTACAAATTATTAGTTGAGAAGAGAATGTATATCATTTGACTTGTCTTGTTAATGTGAGTTTTACTTCTGAATCTGTTTAGATAGTTAAGACATAAAAGACCACACTTCCTATTGGACTAACGTTCAAGGGCCTTGATGCAATTAAAAATTCTAATTGCTTCTAGTGTTGTTTATTTCACATCAGTCTTTTATGGATGCTACTATATCCTGTTATTACTTCTTATATGGTTTTATGTTTTCTTCAGTTCAATGCACTGTTTTGAGGGTCCAGACTGGCTGTACTTGAAAAGAGGCAGAGAATGTTTTTCAAGAGGTCCACTGGTGAAGGTTGATCCGCAGGGGAGATGTGCCAGTGTTCTTGTTTATGGACTACAGATGATAATACTCAAGGCAGCCGAGGTTTCCTTTTACTGTCGTGTCCTATTCTCCTTTTGTTTTCTTTTTTGGCATATATCAACATCTGTCTAGTTAGTTGAACATTCTGCATATTTATTTGCCTTAACTAGTACCTGTTACTTCAAAAGTGAGGTAATATGACCAGAAATAGCAAAGACAAGAAGATAAAACTTTCTTGATCATGTGTACGGCACTTTTAGACTTGAACTGATCAAGGAAGATTTACCTGTTTGTCAGAAGCAATGGTAAAAAATTTATAGATTTAATTTAAAAACTTGACTAATAAAACTGAACTGTAATTATCTCTCCTGTGTCCTGGCTATGCGCCGTTTGTATATGAGTATTTTGTTCCATCTATAGTTTTCTAATCTTTTTATGCTATGATTATTCACAATGCCTAAATTATGAACTTTATAGACACGATAACTCTACGAAACTGCAAAATATAAAGATAATTCTATCAAGCCTGCTGTTTAATGCTTGTGCTGGTGGAATTTGCTTATGGATGGATAACTTACTCAGATATCTTAAATGGATTTTGTTGTCCTGTTTGTGAGCCTGTAGGTGTCGAGCTAAGTGTGGTTGGGAGCAATGGGAATGATAATACGACTTCTAAAATGAACTTGCATAATAAAATTTAAGAGTTGAAGGTTAAGAATTTTTTTACAATTGATCATATTAATTCATGTAGCATTATATACCCATCAAAATGAGGCTTACAAAAGGACTTGTCTTTTGTACTAGCATCCCTGCACTTGATTGTATTTTTCATTTGTAGTTTTCGATTAAAGCAATTGAAGGTTTATGCAATTGAAAATGATTAGTATAACCAATTGAATGCTAAACCCTGTTGGAGAGTGTTTGCTATGTGATTTGTGTCATTAGAAAGGTTTTTGAATTTGCCAACTTCCAAGATTTATTTGTACTTTTCATATAAACTTTTTTTGAATTTAATTGTGATATTTTGATGTTAGGCCAGTTCTGGTTTAGTCAGCGAGCACAACGCATTTAGTTCAGGTGCTACTGTTGCTTCTCGAATCGAGTCATCGTATATTATTGGCCTACGAGATCTTGACATGAAGCATGTCAAAGACTTTATATTTATACATGGTGAGAACACTGAATTTTGTTTTCTTTAATAAGATCTCTTAGCTGATTAAGTATGAGTTAAGGGGCCCAACGCGGCTGCTCTTGCATGAGGACTATATTTTTTGTAATATGCACCTTCTTGAAATTTGTGCTTCTAACTTGTACATATTGCACTTTAGACAATTTAAGATTTTTTCTTAGATATATATGTTTTTAAGTTCAGCATCAGATTGACTTCCTGCAGCATCCTATGGCAGGCATGTTTGCTTTTTTGGAACTGTTAATCGATGTAGGATATCATCAAAAAGCATTTTCTATTGGTTCTGATGTCCTTTCTGTGATTGATATGTGATTACTACGTCCTGATTGCTGATCCAATATAAGTGTAAGAAATTGGTAATAGTTGGACTTTGAGAATTTTTCGTCCAGAAAATGTTGTAAGCCCATCCTACTGATGTCAAAGGTGCCTAAAATGTGAAAGTTTATCAATTTGCTGAATGGTCTTGAAAAAGAAATTCTGCTTTCTGGTTGTGCTATAGGGACAAGTAATTGTTCCCTTTCAAGTTCTTGTGTTCTCACTTCTTTTTCCAATTTTGAAATGATACTGTTTCTGAATTTAGGCCACTAAAATGCGTTATGGATCTTACATATTGACCATAAGACACTAATCATTTACAGGTTACATTGAGCCTGTCATGGTTATCCTACATGAACAAGAGCTTACATGGGCTGGCCGTGTCTCATGGAAGCATCATACTTGTACAATTTCTGCACTTAGCATCAGCACAACTTTGAAGCAGCATCCACTCATATGGTCGGCAACTGTAAGTTGTAATTTCAATATAATTTTCTGATTAGTTTTATCATGATTTCTCATTATTTTGAAATGTCAAAAGAGATCTTTTAAGGGCCATTACTTGTTCTATCTAAGATATTTTTCCTTTAATATGAAGATTACCATACCAGGCATTTTCATAGTGGTGATGGATATTTTCCTGTCCTACAGCTTAGAATTGTGTTCAAGTATCTGTATACTGCCAACTGTATCTTCTCTTTCAGTACTATGGACATTAATAAAACTGCTTTCCATACCATTTTAGTCATGCCTTTTCTGATGCGATGGTGGAAATTCTTACGAGTTTCTATTCATAAGTACCATCAAATGCACTCTGTCGGTCTCTGTTCACAAAGTATTTCAAAAAAAGTATCATTTTAGATGTAGCTATTTTGGCCCTGGAAGTCCCTGAAGTAACAATCAAAGTTTGTTTTGGCACTTGACATATCAAGAGAAATCATCAAATCAATCAAAATCAGGGACAACATCAGAAGTCATTCATATATCTGGAATTTATCTTTATCCATAGGACATTATCAATTACATGAAGAAAAATCCAGCCCCTTTTTTTATTAGGATGGGGACCATGCACTTCGACTGGGAAAAGAATAATAATTAGCCCTTGCATTCATTTCGTATGGGGCCCATACCTAATTTTTCCTCTCCATGATGTTATTTACGTCAACTGTTGGCCAGGCATTACAAAATTCACTAGATGCAAAAGGGCCAACATTATAACCTAATAATTTATGCTCCTTGAACAAAATGACAATCTTGTTTCCAGCAATGTTATCTTTTTGTTGTAGGAAACTGAAAAATCTTTCATTGAATGCATATCCTTTGTGACAAGCAAAAGTTTCTTAATTTGTCTTAAAACTGATTGTCAACCATTTCCACTAAAATATTGTAGATGCTACTTGGTATGTGCTGAAACCAAGTATACACTGGATTTCTTTGTTCTTTTCTATTTTTTAATGAGTAAAGGTATGGCTTCAAGGCACTGAGGGACTGCAACCTTTTGGAATACAGTTCTTGTATGGACGAATTAAGCTAAAATGTTGGAAAACTTAGCCTATGTGTGGCCCCCATTTTTTCAAAAACTAATTTTCAACAACATATTCTTCCATAAAATAATTTTACACGTAAATCGAAATCTTTTCATTATTTTCTAACCCCATATTATCCAAAAAATCACTGTTTAATAACACATTTTCTTGCAATAATGGGGCTCAAACAAGGCTTATTCTAAAACTACATCCAAATATTCATGTAATGAAAGTTATTGTGTTTAATTTTGGTCTGGATTTGGGTATTCAATGGCTTCAAGTATCGAAGATTTGAATTCATATATTCTCCTTTGTAGCTAAAAATCAGGATTCAATCTGGCCTTTATTGTGGAATTATTTAAGTTGTGGAAGACTTCATGTGAAATATGGTTGGTTTTTTCTGTTTGATGCTTCAGAGTCTCCCTCATGATGCATACAAGCTCCTTGCAGTGCCATCTCCCATTGGTGGAGTTCTTATAATTGGTGCGAATACAATTCATTATCATAGTCAGGTTTGGCTCCTTGAAGTGCTGAAATTTCCACTGTTACTCTAAATTGTCATTGGTTTTCTGTTGCAACATGTCTTTCCTGCTCTTGATTTATTAATATTTTAATTGGGCAGTCAGCATCATGCGTATTAGCATTGAACAATTTTGCGGTTCCCGTCAGTGGCAGGTGAGATGCAATGCCGCCTCTCCTTTCTGCTCCTCTTCCTCCATCCCAATATATTCAAGCGCACTCTCCTTTTCTTCTGTTTTCAGGATCTTGCTCTAAGAAGTTTATTTTGACATTTTTATACCAAATTATGACCACTTCTCTAACTGCTACTGCATCAGATTTTTTTATTATACGATTATTTGAGTTTTTTTACTACCTCTTTTTAATATGTTTCCATTTTTATAATATTGGTTTACTTGTCTTAATGAGTTTCGGAGGAAGTCAGTTTTGTTTTGACTGTAAGGATATTTGGAGGATTCTTTCCAGATAATGAAGGGATCAAAAGAACATCCTCTGAATTACCTAAGAATATACATAAATAAGTGATCGAATCTTAAATCTAGTTTATTATGGCTACTGGTTAACTGCTTCAATGGACATTCCTATTAATTATCGTGGTTTCCTCTTTATTGCTGATTGGAGAGCTTTTGACATTAAATACATCATTATTCTTTTATAGGACAGTTTTTTCTGTATTCTCCATTAGAACTTTGATGTTCTAGGTTGTTTTTTCTTTACAATTGCCTTAGCATATTTTATACATTAAGTTCTCTTATGCCTTGTACATGGTATCTTTAGTGTAAATGAGTTTGCCCTTTTAAGGTGGTGGTGTTAACAAGTGTGCATTATTTAATGCATTTTGGATAAATATGATGCTCCTATCCTACCTTATTTGGTTAGTTCTAATGTGGATTGTTTCCCCTCATTTCAGTCCAGAGATGCCTAGATCTGGTTTTAATGTGGAGCTAGATGCTGCCAATGCAGCCTGGTTAACAAATGATGTTGCTATGTTCTCAACAAAAACTGGGGAACTGCTTTTACTGACTCTGGTTTACGATGGGAGGTCGGTAACTTGCTTTTAATTCATATATTTCTTTTTCCTCTTTTATCAGGACAGAATTTGGAACTTCTACTTGGCAGGGCATGCCCCTGATTGACTATACCCTGTAATAATGTTTGGTTTTATTTCTGTTTATTCTATGTTCTTACAATTGAGAGTCATTTCATATATTTGGTTGTCCATGCATGCCACCTTGTTGTTTTGACAACAAAAACAAATGCAATAAACTTTGATCATATATTGTTTTGGAAAGGTCAAGATGTAGAAAAGCTTTTAGGTTCTGTTACACAAATATGTTTTTTTCCTAAACCCTTAGTTGCTCAACTTACTTGTCTTGTGATTGCTTGTAAACTGTCAATGAATGAACTGTTACACTGCACCCAATTTTTTGAAGATTTTGAATTCGATGTGATAATGCATTTGGGATTTTCTATACCATAGATGTACTGAATGCATTGGCTGAGGTAAGGATATGATGCACAATGTTTCTGTCCCAACTCCTGCTTGCAGCTTTATGGAAATTCTAGGATGTAAGCTCAAACTCTTCAGTAGCAACTAATAGATGAAATGCATACATCAGCGATCAAGAATGAATGAATTTCTTAATGTTCTTGCTAATAAATGCTGTGCTATATGTGGTTTGAATCTGGGTCACAGTTTTGGTGAATGGTTTCAAGTTGTTTAAACGGTACCTCTTTCCTTGGTTTCTGGAAATACTCAGCCACATCCCATGCTGGATTTCAGTGGACACATGTTGGAAATTGAAGTTGTCATCTCAGGATCTTGGGTGGCTAACTTAAATTTACTCCTGATTTTTGGACATTTGATTTTTATGTGTGATGACGACTTTTGGATCCATCCTTTACCTTCTTTGGTTTTCCTTTTAATCACTTTTCCCAACTGTAGCTTAACTAAGTTCCTTCTCATTACAATCTCCGTTGATGTTATAAAAAATTTTTGGACACGGAGAAAGGAAAAGAACATGAGCACCCAAAATTGATGTTATTACAGTAGGGTTTCATATCCAAATTTGGTGCAGTACGTTCTGGTTCTTCTTTGGTTTGGGTTGGTTTTGTTAGCTGGTCTTATGCCTTGAGAGCTTCGCCTCATTGTTTGTGTTCTTGAAAGGCTTCAGACTATGACTAAAGTTGGTTCATTTTTTCACTTTTACCTTTTTGCCCCCGTCTCGGTACTTAGAATTGAGGTTGAGCATCCACCTATATCCTGGAACATTAGCAGTGAAAAAGATATGTACAGTGCTTTTTGATTTTATCACATTGAGACTGAAGAGTTCATCTCGAGGGGAGTAATAGAAATTCGATACCTATCCAACATTAATAAACAAAAAAGTTACAAGAGAAAATTAGAAAAAGAAAAAAACTGAAAAATAAAATATCTGGTACATGTGCTACCAATAAGGTGCCACTTCATTTTCTGATACGTGTTCCTTTTTGAGGAACTCCCTCCATACTGTTGTGGAGCTAAATGATATGGTGTGGAGCTAAATGAAACCCTTTTATTCTCTGCTGAACCCAAATCCATTCACAAATTTCTCTTCCATTTTTCTCCATGATTACTTGTGTTTATAAATCTGGCTCGAGAAATTCAATCAGTCTGACCCGTAGTCAATGTTCTCTGGGTGACATTTCCTCCTTTTCCATTTTCCACTCAACTAGTAACACGGTTTTATATGTATTAAAAGATTTAGTAATATTGTCTATTTCCAATACTAAAACTATAGTTGTCAATTAATTAAAAATTCTATTTTTTAGTTATATAATACTACATATATTTTCAATATAAGTGAACTCTGTAGTTATCTATTATCTTAAAACAAGTTTACTTTTTTACTGAAATGGTTAATTAATAAACATTTTCTATTTTTAATAAGTTATTTATATAAAAAATATTTATCTATTAAGTAATTTTTTTTGTCATCTATTGCCAATAATAATGAGTTTTAAAAGAGTTTAAAATCAATGAAATTCTTGTTCTTCACATTTCATAAGGTGTTCGATAAGTATCGGAAGTTTTAAAAATATAAAATAATTGAAAACACGTATCCGATACGTATTAGAGAGTATCGAAGCATATCTAAGCTTGGATACATATTGGATATGGGTATGTTAATAAGTTTACAAGTATCGGTGCTTCTTAGAGATAAATTTCCCTAAATCTGGCAATCACAGGTAAGTCATGGTTAGCGATCCACCAGTTGTCTGATTCCTAAAGCATTCAATTATGTACGTCCATATTTCGTACTTCCATTATTTATTTGATCCATTGTTTACACCCTCTTATTGGCTTTAATAAACCGTGAAAGGAAATCCTGCTATATGACATGTATATTTATATGGGATTTTTCCTTGCAGAATTGTTCAAAGACTTGATCTTTCGAAGTCAAGAGCTTCAGTACTTACTTCCGTGAGATATATTCTGAATTCCTCGTGCGATTTGTGTTGCAAATGAGAAGCTATTCTTTTATAGTTTCCGATCATTGTATTTATTCTTCTTTTCTGTTTGTTCATAGGAAATCACAACTGTTGGAAACTCGTTATTTTTCTTGGGCAGTAGTTTGGGTGATAGCCTGCTTGTGCAATACAATTCTGGAGTAGGAGCCACGCCAGTGACTCCTGGAATGAAGGAAGAGGTGTGTATTATTTTATTTGTTCTAGAGCTTTTTGCCAATGGATTTCCTGTTTTGACAATGTTGACTATTTCTGTATTGGCTCTCAGTTTCTTAAAAAGTGATTTCCCTTGAACTTTGATCACTGTTTTAGAAGTTATTACTACTATCTTTGCAGCTTCCATTTTTTTTTTTTTTGCACGTGGTAGGTAACTGAAAACTTGATGTATATTACTTATTTTTTTGTAGGTTGAAGATATAGAAAGCGACGCTCCTTTTGCGAAGAGGTTGACAAGGTCTTCCTCTGATGCCTTGCAGGATATTGTAAGTGGCGAGGAGCTTTCTTTATATGGCGCAGGTCCGAATAATTCACAGACTGCACAGGTTAATACATCATCTTCAGACATTGCTGGTCTTCATCTTTAACCATTCATAGCTTTTTATTGGCATTTGATATTGGTATAGATCAGTTATACGAATCTGATGGTTTTCTTTTCTGACAATGCCTCGTTTTTTGTGGTGCATGCAGAAAACTTTCACTTTTGCAGTCAGGGATTCATTGGTTAATGTCGGTCCCTTGAAGGACTTTTCTCAAGGTTTGAGAATTAATGCTGACCCTAATGCTACAGGAATTGCGAAGCAAAGTAATTATGAACTGGTCAGTTCTGGTTTATTTTCTAAACTTAAATAATGCTGTAGTTAACTTGGTAATGGTCTTCATCTATGGATAGATAGTTTAAGAACAATATTGTGCTAGCAAGTAGCTTTGCAGAAGTTTTAGCCCTTTAATTTGTCTTTTCATTCATCTTCTAGTATTATTTTCTAATTAATCCAGCAAACTCATGAGCCTATTATTTCAAATCATTCAGGGCATACATATTTATATCATGTATTTGAAATTTTCTTCAGGTGTGCTGTTCTGGCCATGGAAAGAATGGCGCACTCTCTGTGCTTCAGCAATCAATCCGCCCAGAAACAATAACTCAAGTGCGTCTGGACTTTAATGCTTTCAATATGATTATATTCATGGTCCATTCCAATATTCATATATTATTTTACTGATCTTTAGCTAGTTTCTCTTTTTTGGAGGTTATGAAGTGTTTTTTAATCAATTTGTGAATACCCCCACTTAATATTAATGTTAATGCTATCATCTGGTATTTAAGTATGTTAATTTTACTTCCCCCCACCAAGAAAATAATAATAAAAAAAAAGAACAAATTTCTGGTTCTCTCTCCATTGCTTTTAACCAGTATGTTTAATGCTTTCTATGTGAATAAATATTTATGGCCTGTTCCAACTCATATACATTCTTGCTGCTTTTTATCTAGTTTTTCTCTTCGGTGGAGGTTGTGACGAAGTGTGTTTATTTTCAATTTATGAATACTCCCACACAATATTAAGCCTCTAATTGGTGTTGCTGAAAATCAGATTTTTAGTAGATTTTAATAAAAATTGATGCTCTTTCCTTTTAATAAATTAATTTGTTTTAGTTAATGAAGTTTCTAGATTATCTTGTTATCCTTTTTCTTTAATTTATATTCAATTATTGTCTTGGAAATCAATGAAATATCACTACTTTTGCTGATAATAAGTAGCAGTGTAGCACTAGTTTTTTCTTGCCAGTTTAGTAAAATATAGTTATTACATGCAAAAATGTTTAGGTACCCTGAGGTTGCACTCTCTGGCATTTCAGTTGTTCCATCTTTGATCGAGAAACTTCTTTTTATTTTCTTCAATTTTGAAGCCTATTGACTTGGATGGGTCCTGAACTTTGTTGGATTAGAATTTGAAGTTTTCTGGAACTTTATCTTGTGCAGGTCATGTAACTTTTGAGCAGTTTTTTGGTTTATATGTCATAAACATACTTTATAATCCCGATTCTTTGTATTTGTTAAGGAATCATTACCTGGTTGCAAGGGGATTTGGACTGTTTACCACAAGAATTCACGCAGTGATTCTTTGAAGATGGCAGCTGATGAAGATGAATATCATGCATATTTAATTATTAGTTTGGACAATCGTACTATGGTGATCTCATTTATATTTCCCTATTCATCATAATCTTTTTACTAGATTTCATCAGTGAAACTCCTTTTATCATGGACCTGCTTTTTTATTATGCTTGTGAAGTTTGAGAACTCTTTTGTTCCTTTGCTATAGGTGCTTCAAACAGCTAATAATCTGGAGGAGGTAACAGAAAATGTTGACTACTATGTGCAAGGTAGTACAGTTGCTGCAGGAAATTTATTCGGAAGGTGTTCTTTTCTTTTCCTTTCCTTCGCCAGCTTGTAATATGTTTTTGGCTTATGGGGTTTCTGATTTTCAGTTGAACTTTAACTTCTCCTCTCTATTTGACTTTTTCTATGTACTATTTATTAATAATTTTATTTACTGTTCCTATGTTTTAATTTCTTTATTATTGTGCTCCTTTAATCTCGTTAGTTTGGGAAAGAATAGATTAATGTATTCTAGGTAAAATGGGCACATCGTGGAACATATTAAATGGAAAGTAGGCATTCAAATTGAAACAAGGTGACTGCTAGATTGGGGTTCTGGCTTTCAAAAGAATGGAACCGGTTCTGCTTAGATGCGCTTAAACTCGAACGCTAGGTTTTATGAAACCCCAATGATGTGTCAGAACCATCTATCTATGTTTGGTTGTTCCTCTTATGCACCACTATTCCATGTCATCCAAGGATTCTGCAGCAAGAGGTGAAACAAAGGAACCCCCACCCAAAGGGGGTGGGGGCAGGGCAATGAGTTCAGCCCACTCGCTGGCTCGTGAGAGCTCAACCCATGGGTGGCTTGGGCCTGCAATAGCTGATCTTATTTTTCGGTCGGGCCGGGCCAGGCTAGCCAAAGCTCTCTTGTGGGCTTCGTGAGCCAGCCCACGTATTTAATTTTTTTAGAGCATTCTTGTGAGTTGTAATGTATTCATAATTTGGAATCAGTAGATGATAATGGCGTCTGACAACTTTTTAGATACTCTGTCAGTTCAGTTTCATCTACATCATGGTGTTTTCTTTCCTTGATTGTGAATATTTGAATAAGTGCCAATACATAATTATGTGGAATAATTTTTATTTCTTGGAGATATTTATAAATTTTATCTTGCAGACGTAGAGTAATCCAAGTCTTTGCTCGTGGTGCTCGGATCCTTGACGGTGGTTTTATGACTCAAGATTTGCCCTTTAGATCATCATACTTAGAAGTTGGTGCAGGTTCTGAAGGCACAGTAGTTTCATCAGTTTCTATTGCCGATCCATACGTGTTACTGAGAATGATTGATGGAAGTATTCAGCTTCTTGTTGGAGGTATTTCTTTTAGCCAATATAGTTTAATTGCTTGTTTTTTGTGTCAATAGAATGGAGGCAAGACATATTTTTGTCATTTTATTTAGGATTTTCATTGCTCATGCACATCCACACTCGTTTTTGCTCTTTGGATTTGTGCCTTTTGTTGCCCTGATGAAGCCAAATAATGTCGACCTGTCATTCTGTCAAGTATAATGCAATTCAGTTGTTTCCACGAGCAATAACATTCAGAAAGGGAAGGCTTAGGTGTGGGTGCTGAAATTGGTGGAACTCAACTTCTAATTAACTACAAGGGGATACATTAGTGGTAGTTGACATACAATAGTTTGTTAACTCAATGGCCCAACGAGGCTGCTGTGTCTGACATTTGATTAGACAGTTGACGATTTAAACTTTACCACTGATTCTCACTGGGAATTTTGGCTAGCTTAAGAGGGGTCTCAAAATTTGGCCTTCTGTTTTCAAGCATTTCAACTTGTTGAACTCTATATTCTATCAGTTTCGGATTGGGGCTTATATCTGTGCCATTGGTTTTGTTCTTGTAGATCAATCTGCTTGCTCTGTTTCAATTATGATTCCGCCAGTATTCGAAAGCTCGAAGAAGTTGGTATCTGCTTGTACACTCTATCATGATAAAGGGCCTGAGCCGTGGCTCCGAAAGACGAGTTCTGATGCTTGGCTTTCCACTGGCATGGGGGAGGCTATCGACGGGGCTGATGGTATAGCCCATGATCAGGGTGATGTATACTGTGTTGTTTGTTATGAAAGTGGAGCTCTTGAAATATTTGATGTGCCTAATTTCAGCAGTGTTTTTTCTGTGGATAAGTTTGTATCTGGAAAGATGCATATTATAGATTCCTTATTCCATGACCCAGTCAATAATCATGTAAAACCCATTAAAAAGGAATCTGAAGATGTTGACCACGGCAGGAATGAAAACAGTCAGAGTATCAAGGTTGTGGAGTTGGCCATGCAGAGATGGGGGGCACAACATAGCCGTCCTTTTATATTTGGTGTATTGTCTGATGGAACCATTCTATGTTATCATGCTTATGTATACGAAGTGTCAGAAAGTGCTTCCAAAGTAGAGGGCGTTTCTTCTCAGAGTATGGATCTTAGTGGTGTAAATGCATCCAGGCTTAGAAATTTAAGATTTGTTCGAGTCCCCTTGGACACATATGCAAAAGAGGAGACATCCTCTGAAACTTCATCCCAACGCATTACTATTTTCAAGAATGTTGGTGGTTTACAAGGTTTATTCTTCTCTGGATCATGTCCGGCTTGGTTCATGATGTTTAGAGAACGGCTTCGTATACATCCACAGGTTAGTGTTTCAGTCAAACAGAGTAAGTTTCTGTATAAAAGCAATAAGTATACTCTAAAACCTTGGTGCTATCTACTTAATACACATTCACGATTAACTTACAATTTATGAAATTCCAATAAGCACTCCCTTATCGTTGTCCATTTCAGGTGTGTGATGGACCTATAGTTGCCTTCACTGTCCTTCACAACGTGAACTGCAATCATGGGTTTATCTATGTAACCTTGCAGGTTAAATGATTGGTTATTTTTGTTCACCTCTTCCCTTTCTGATGTATTATTATTGATTTCTATATTTTTCCTTCTTTCAGGGTGCCTTGAAAATTTGTCAACTTCCGTCTTCATTATCCTATGACAACTATTGGCCAGTGCAGAAGGTAGTCATTAATTTGTTTTATTCTTTCTATTTTGTTCTCAAGTTAATTGAATACATCAATTTTATCTATCTTTGATGTGCTCCTATGCAATGTCCTTTTTGTGGGGCGGCGGCGGCGGCGGCAGATATCACTGAAGGGGACTCCTCATCAAGTCACTTATTTCGCTGAGAAGAATTTATACCCGCTCATAGTTTCAGTTCCAGTAAGTGCATTCCTTTTGGCGTATCAGCAATATTTTCACTTAGTTTGTTAAACAAATGCAAGAACACACTCTACGTCAGAAATGGTCCCATTAGGAGCTGGATGGACCACAAGAATCCATCATTTAATCAGGACAAAGTCCAAGTATTTGTTTCACAATGATCTTGTTCTTAATGAACTCCACTATCACATTACACAACTCTGCTGCTTCATGTTGTCATCTAGCTGAATGGGAATGAAATATGAAGTAGAAGATTGGGTCTAATGAATTCAGGATCCTTCACTTTTTTTGCTGCAGGTTCTCAAGCCATTGAATCAAGTCATCTCGTCTCTGATTGACCAAGAAGCTGGCAATCAATTTGAGCATGATAATATGATTTTTGAAGGAACCTATCCTGTAGAAGAATTTGAAGTTCGGATTATGGAACCAGAAAAATCGAGTGGGCCATGGAAAACAAGGGCTACGATTCCCATGCAAAGTTCTGAAAATGCTCTAACTGTACGGGTTGTTACATTATTTGTAAGTTTTACTTTGAACTTAAACTTCTTTTAGTCTTATGCCCTTGTTCTTTTTACTGTTCACTGTTAAATACTCTGGTTGTAGCAATTCATATCCTATAAAGAATACAAAAGTGATCTGTTCACTCATAATTTTCCATGTTTTATCTACATTCATAGAATACCTCAACGCAAGGAAACGAAACACTTTTGGCAGTTGGGACTGCTTATGTGCAAGGGGAAGATGTAGCCGCCAGAGGGCGTGTGCTCTTATATTCTGTTGAAAGTTCTGACAATGCTCAAGCCTCGGTAACCTGCTATTTTCAATTTGCCTTTTTAGACTAAATCAGTTTTCTAGACATCCAATATATTACCAAGTGGATTACGTTTCATCTAGTGTTGAAGAACGATTTTATTTGTAGAATGTAATCATGCTCAATTTATGTTATTCTTTCCAGGTAATCGAAGTTTACTCCAAGGAGTTGAAAGGTGCTATATCTGCTCTTGCATCACTTCAAGGTCATCTGTTGATTGCTTCAGGTCCTAAGATTATTTTACACGAGTGGACTGGTTCTGAGTTGAATGGCGTTGCCTTCTATGACGTCCCACCTCTTTATGTCGTGAGCTTAAATATTGTACGTACATTTTTAGGTTACCTGTTATGACTTTCCGCCCCATCCTTTGCCTGCT
This sequence comes from Fraxinus quadrangulata, assembly GCA_903798255.1. Taxonomy (NCBI): domain Eukaryota; kingdom Viridiplantae; phylum Streptophyta; class Magnoliopsida; order Lamiales; family Oleaceae; genus Fraxinus; species Fraxinus quadrangulata. The sequence goes on from CAIGRB010167575.1 coordinate 85,528, forward strand.
TGAAATTGTAGTTGGGATACATCGTTCTCGGTGTATAATAAAGTGACATAACGAACATACATTTTTTTGAAAGCCTTGAATCACACTTTGTGCTTCGAATTCCAATTCCTAGAAATTATTGCTTCATTTTAGTTCACAAGCTTTTGCCTTTTTTGGGAGAGCATATTGTTTGAACATTTCTTACATTTTCCATTTTTGTCTCAATTTAATCATGCTTTGCTACTTTCTGCTTGTATTATCTGATTAGATTCTTGGATCTCTTGTCTTCTTAGATTTTAGTTTCTGAAGCTTAGGGTTTGATCAAATTCCATTGATTATTTTATATGCCTAGCACCTATTAGTTTCAATTTTTATGGTTATTTATCTGTTCATTCATTTTTTCATATTCTTTCTCTGTAAGGTATATATTGTAGTCAGTTTACTTTGATAATCCATGATTTTTTTTACTGGGATCCTTTTGGATGACAATAATATTGCAGGTTAAAAATTTCATTCTTGTTGGAGATATTCACAAAAGCATATACTTTCTTAGTTGGAAGGAACAGGGTTCTCAACTTAATTTATTGGCGAAGGATTTTGGATCACTTGATTGTCTGGCAACAGAGTTTTTGATCGATGGAAGCACACTCAGTCTCACAGTTTCAGATGATCAGAAGAATGTCCAGGTTAGCACCTGTCTGTTGTGTGAACTGTGGAATCTGTGAGCTTTAGTGGTTTTCTTGTAAAAATGTTGTGGTGGCTAAGCTTAATTTTCTTTTAGGAGTGAAAAGTTCGCCTATTTAAAGGATCCAAAATAAAAACATTGATTTGGTTTCTTAAAACAAAAATATAGTGTTTCTTGACACCATATGCTATAGTGTTACTTGGCATAGAACTATTTGAGTGACATGTTTTTTTACAAACTCAGTTCACTTTATTAAGAGATATCGCCCATACTAGGTGTTGGCTGTTGTGTGAATTGTTTCAATGAAAACTATAATTAAAAAACAAAAAGGATAAAAAATAGTCCCTCTTTGCCACCCCATAATATTAATTGCACCATAAATAATATTAAATTAATAATTGCTTGACTATGCGTTCATGTCATCTCTAATATAATTAGTTGCTGTAGAAGACCCACATTGTGTAACTTACAGTCAGATTGACCTTAAATCTGGATGTTTGCATGTAAAATGTAGATATTCTATTATGCTCCAAAAATGTCGGAAAGCTGGAAAGGACAAAAACTTCTTTCAAGGGCCGAGTTTCATGTTGGTGCCCACATCACTAAGTTCTTGCGATTGCAGCTGCTTCCCACATCATCTGATCGAACAGCTCCTGGCTCGGATAAGACAAATCGCTTTGGCTTACTATTTGGCACCCTGGATGGCAGCATTGGCTGTATTGCACCTCTCGATGAACTCACTTTTCGTAGGCTTCAGTCACTGCAGAAAAAACTTGTAGATGCTGTTCCCCATGTTGCTGGGCTAAATCCAAGATCTTTTCGCCACTTTCGTTCAAATGGAAAGGCACATCGGCCTGGTCCTGACAGCATTGTCGATTGTGAGCTGCTTTCTCAGTAAGTACTTTTGCTTACCTGACTTACCCATAGAAATAACATGCTTTGTTTTTCTGGCTTCTGTTAGCTGTGACCCTAAGTTATCAACAAATGCTACATGCAGCATTTGCTTTGCTCATCTAATGGTAGTGTATTTCTTTAGCTGGACAAATGTCAAACCCCATGATTTAATTATGATTTGGAGGAAATGATTAATTGCCGATATTATGATGTGTCAAAAGACTCAAAACTATAAGATGAAATGTTAAGAAATTACGAATTGAACTCCTACAATACGCAGGTCAAGGCCCCTATGTAATTGATGAATTTGTATGCTAAATCTAAAGCAACCTTAATTCTGGAAGGCATTAAGAACGCTTTGAATTTGGTCGAGAGGTCAATGGATAAAAAAAGTCTTGATTGCAAGAATGATTTTATCCTTTATGCAATCACGTGTGCATGGGTAATGCTAGCACTTGGTAATTTTCTGCTTCACTTGTCCTTGATTTTTTAATCCTTTTTTGACTATATATTGTACACTTGGATCTAATACCTTTTATAGATGACACAAGAAAGTGCTGATAAATTCGAGTGTTGGTAGTTCACCAATGTTGCTTGAAACTAACAAATTCCATGAGCGTATTTAAGGGTTTACTTGTTAGTTCTTTGTGTGCCTGCTCTCCGTCTCTCTCCATTATATATATTATATATTATTGATTTTACATGTTAGTTCCTTGATGCTAATATAATGGCAAGTATCATATCTTTTTTGTGTGCACGATTTTACAGATATGTGACGCTCTCACTGGAAGAGCAGCTTGATATTGCTCATCAAATTGGAACAACGCGAAAGCAGATCATGTCAAACTTGAACGACCTCACTCTCAGCACAAGCTTCTTATGAGGCAAGTCCTGTCAAAGCACTGCTCAGTTAAGTGTGTGGAGTAGTATTCAGTGTAAAATGCAAAAATACCAACGACCAAACTGCTCAGCAACTGCCTTCCATCATTTAAATGCTGAGGCCAGCCACTCTGTCCATTTTAAATGTTTGGAAGATATTTTTTGTAAGATGCTATACATGTACCGTAAACGAGCCTTTATGTTCAACTGTGTTCAGGATAGGAGTTGATGAATCTTCAACGTTGAGTTTCTTATATGTACATATGTAATTTTCTTGTTCTTCAAGGTAATTTAAGAATATACTTGGATTCTGTATCAACTTGCTTGGGTATGAGTAGAGTAAAAAGGAATGTTTTAAAAATAAAAGTTAGGAATTGATTGGAAAACTAGTTTAGTTATGACCAATAAAATGAATAATTTGTGATCAATAAATAATATGTAAATTAAAAAAATATGTGATTTGTGACTAAATCTGTAATTATGACGTATAATTTGTATTTTTGTAATTGATAACTAAGTTGTAATCAATTAATTTGATAATTTGTCAACATAAAATAAATTGTAATCAATTAGTTCGATAATTTGGGATCGATATGTATAAAAATGTGTGATTTATGACTAAGTTAACATTTGTGATTCATATTTTATGTTTTTGTGGCTGCCTTTTTATGATTTTTGACTCGTAAGTAATTGTGACCATAAAATATATATGTTATTGTAATATGTAGTTGTGACTATGACTTTATGTGGTTTGAAACGGTATGTGATTGTGATCACAAATTATGTATTATTGTGACTGTGATATGTTTAATTAAATTATAGGTCACAAAATTTTATCGATGTCAAAAAATGTGACTACTTAATTTTGAAAAAAAAAAGAGAGAGAAATCATAATATTAGAATGTGTTAGGTTTGAGAAAGTAGAAAGTGAGATAAACAATTATTAAATGATATATATTAGAGAGAAGTGTGAAATGTAGGAGAAAGAATTAGAAAGTTTGAAGGTAAAGAAACATAACGTAGAATGTGAGAGAAATAATATTTAAATGATATATGTTAGGATGTGATATAGTTGATGAAAATATCCTAAATTAACTAATTTTCATAAATTTATTTCATAACATCTTAAAAACATATATAGCCCATCTTGTGGGAATTAAAATTAGATTTTTAATAGATTTTGATAAAAATATGTGGTTGAAAAGTTGTGAATTTCATAAAATGTGTAGTTAAAATTAGTTGTTGACTTTGATTAAAATTTGAATTTGAATTTCTACCTAGTATATGCATAATATATTAATATTATATCACATGATATTGTTAATAATTTGATATTGTGAAACATCTTTGGAGTTAATAATTTGATATTGTTAGTCCACCATGGCTTGCCACTATTACCTTAAGGCTAGCTTTAGCAAGCCGTTCCAGCCCACGACGTGTGGCCTTGATCGAGGCCCACAAAGCTCTACAACCCCGACGTATTTCAGATGCTTGAAGGCACCGCTGACCTGAAGTGATTGGATGCTTTAGAAGTGCACTTTACATGTATGATGTTGAGGAGCTGATGATCATGGGGTCGACCTGATTCTATTGTTAGTCCATCAGATGGGAGGTCGGTCCTTTTTCCCATTACCTCTATTGGGGTGGGAGACCTTATTGGCCATATTGCGGTGATCAATCAACTATTCGTTAATGATCTCGCACCTCATCATCTCTAATAGAGCATCGTACCTGGAGGGATCATGATAATGTACTTCCCTCCAAAAGAGAGTATTCATGTTCCTCAAGGCCGACAACATCTCTCTATTAGTGATTTGTACACAATATGTCATTTCATCAGTAAAACGGGCTACAAAACTCTTCAACGTCTCCCTAGGCTATTGTCTCATGTCTTGGAGGAGCTGGATATGAGCTTTTCGTTCTTTACTTGTTGCGAATCGTTTCAAGAAGGTACTTTTAAAGTTCGACTGGCTTTTAATACTCTTGATCGATATTCTATTGTACCAAATTTTGGCTNAAGAAGGTACTTTTAAAGTTCGACTGGCTTTTAATACTCTTGATCGATATTCTATTGTACCAAATTTTGGCTGCTCTGCTCAAAGTCAAGTGGAAAGATCTACATTTGATAGTAGGAAAGGCGCCCCTTAAAACTCATGTGAGTTTTATGTTAAATTTTTCATGAAATTTAAACTTTATAAACTTTACATAATTGTCAAGATCTGCATGTCAAATCACCAAGAAAATTAATTAATGCAGAACATACATTAATTCATTGATTTGTATCTTGAATTTGGACCTTTCAATCTTGATTTTTTTGTTTTTCAATTTAATTGCTCCAAACATTCTTCTTGATTGTTGATTCTTTATTGTGGGTTTATGGATCTTCTTCTTCAATATATTTTCTCTTGTATTCTTGTATTGATGGGATGATACAGAAAATGAAAATTGCATATGAATTGGGGATCATAACATGATATATAGTTTCCATATATATTTGGCACATCGTCAAATACAAACTCTAATGGATTTAGTCTCTACACATATAATCCGACTCACACTTTATTTAAATACCCATTGCCAATTACTTAATTCTTTATTAGGTCACTTTAATTTTAGGTTTAACTTTAAAATAACATTTATACACAATTAATTACATATGTCAGCACACATGGCAAATTAAATAATTTCCCAACAATCTCCCACTTAAGCCACATATGTTACCTTATAAATATGTATAACCTTATGAGCTCAAAAATTTTGCTATCATAACCAAATGTATTTCCGAACAATCTCGTCCATTGATTATATCAATATAGGATCAGAACGGTTTTCGTTACAAATATCATAACTTAACCCTCAATAGTCACGTACATCAACATAATCAAATGACATAGATCAAGTGTAGATGTGTAGCATGGAAATTACATGCAATATAATTCAAACATGCCTATTTCCAATTGGTCCTACCTTATCCTTTAATGAGATCAACCATAAACTTTAATCAGAGTATAAATGAACTGAATACTTTATTTCTGAAATAAATCGAATATCCATGGACAAAATATGTTGTTGACATACAAATGCAAACTTTCACTAAACTGACATATCATCAAAATATGCAATATCCATGTGAGTATTATGCTCATGAATATCTTGGGTAGTAGCCATTTAGTAAATGGATTCATGGTTATGGAGTTTGTCCTAATATGCTTTATAGAAATCTAACCACTCTGAATTCTTTTCTTGATAATTAGGAACTTAATATCTATAAACTTTGAAATCATCAAGTTCTTGTTGGAATATAAGACTACTATGTCACAGAATAACTAAAGTGGTCTTTCAAATTCATCCAAAATATGTAGCCTAGTGACAATATTTTACAGTCATATTCCATGATTAGAATCAGAATATCCAATGATCTCCATTTGGTCTGATTTTTCTAAATGCGATCATGTAATCCTAAATTCTCTATAGATACTGAATAACCTCATGTCTGCTTTCCAAATTTCCATCCCAAAGTTAGTTAAATATTTGTCTAGCGTTTCAACAATGAATGCTATATCCAAATGTGTGCAAATTTAAGCATACATTAAACTCCCAACTATTGAAGCATAGGGAATTTTCTGTATTTTCTTTTCTTTAAGTTTATCCTTAGGGCATTAATTGAGACTAAACTTGTCTCCCTTAATTATAGGGGTATCACTTGATTTTCATTCCTGCATCCCATATTTTTTAAGAACCTTATAGATGCAGCTTTTTTTTGTGATAATCCAAATATACACCGAGAACGATTCATGTATATCTATATCCTTAATACAAAAGAGGCGTCACCAAGATTTTTTCGTTTCAAAATTTTATGACAGAAATCTCTTGGTTTCGTGCCTAAGTTTATATTATTGCAGACAAACAGTATGTCGATACCAAAAAAAAAAAAATGCTTACTCTCACTGAACTTGTGATATACACAATCATCAACTGAAATCATCTCAAAACCAAATGAGTTAAATTATTTGATGAAATTTGTGATACTATTATGGAAAACCAGCTTAAGCTCATAGATGGATTTATTTAATTTGTAAACTATCGACGTAACTTAAGATCAAAATGTGTCACAAATGCTATAATTGTCTTAAAAGAGTCTTTCATATATACCGGAGAAAAAGTTTCTTTAATGTTAACGTTTTCCTTTTGAGTAAAGTCATTTGCAACAAGACGAGTCTCATATCTCTCCACATCGCCCTTCGAATCCCTCTTGATTTTAAATATTCCATTACAACCAATGGGTTCCGCGCCTTTAGGCAATATGATGAGTTCCTAAACATCGTTGTTACTTATGAACTTTATCTCTTTATGCATGACATCAATCAATTCTTTAGAATTACGCCTTTGCATGGCGTGATGAAAGTTGATTGATCACTTCTTTTTTCATCAATCCAAGTCATTCTTATTTTCTTGGAGAAAGACTATAAAATCATTCAGAATTGCATTTCTCCTTTTTATAGTGGATTTACTTAATGACATTTGTTCTTGAAATTGTTAAGTTTGTTTTTCTGGAACAATCTCTTGATTATGTATTGGAAATTTTGTAATATTGTTTTGATCCGAAATTACTTCTTGAACAAGATCTGGAGCTAGAATTTGTCCATGATCCTGATCATTGTCAATTGCAACAGGAGAAATATATACATATTTTTCATCCAAGATAAAATCATTAAC
>CAIGRB010167591.1:0-19727 GCA_903798255.1 Fraxinus quadrangulata
CTTTAAATATAATGCGTGAGGTGTGACTCGAACCCCCGACCTCCCACACAAATTCCACAATTTTCACCAATTGGGCTCTTCATCTGAATTAATTATTTCTTTCACATATTATATTTATTTTATAAATATCTAACAACAATAGCTACGGGCGACGGCGAATAGCGGTGATTTTGGATGGGGATGTAGTGGAAGATGGTGATGTTTTCTTATTTTTTATTTAATGATTTTAATTATTCAATGTAAGAAAATGTAAGCTTACTATTTTACTCCTTTCAATATGGTCAAAATTTGTTAAAATCCACTTTTCTTGATTAACTAACGATTAAATGAATGGTTTACATCCAGTTGGACTCCAAATGCATATTTATGAAATGTTGGAGATCTTCGCTGTCACAAATTGAAGGTTAGAACAAAGTTTGTAAAAATTGAAAAGGTTAGGGACCATTGCTGCAAATTTTCCCTAAATTAAAAGGTTGAAACTGAATTTGCAAAAACAGTGAAAAGTTGAGGACCTTTTTTGCTATTTACCCTAATTAAATCTGTGAAAATCGGACCGAGTGAGTCGACGATTGGAAAAAATAAAAACCATTTATTACAAAACCGGTATAAAAGTCGGTCGCACTCTCAAGATATTGGTTCGGCTCTCGCGTGCTCTCGCTAGGGTTTTGTCATTCTCTTGATTCAAGATTCTTTCGCTCTCTTCATTAGAAATTTTGGGAATGGAATTCAGAGGCGGAAAAAGGAGAGGTAGACCCGAAGGTGCGTTCAACGGCAATGGAGGTTTCAAGAAATCCAAGCAAGGTCTGTTTTTTCATTCTTTTTTACATTCACTATCAGTTCTAGGGTTTCTTTTTTTCTTATTTTCTACTACTTTTGTTCGCGGTCAGTATTTTGGTAGTAGACTAGTAGTTAACATGCGTTCTGCGCTTGGCTGCTTCCTCCTGTGCTGGGTCAAGGGTTGTGTTGTGGATTTCGTTATCGTGTTACCCGTACTTCATAATGTCATTCATTTTTTGTTATTTTTTTTTATCTATTATCGATTTACTGTTTTGTGGGAATAGATACCTGATGGATTGGATTATTTTTTGAAATCGGTTATTTCTTGTGTTGTTATTAAAATATTATGAAATTTGAAGATTCCCTTTCACTTATGCAAAAGATAAAGATGTTATTATACTTGTGAATTGTGATTTCTGGTGAAGACTCCAGGAATCTGGAAAATCTTGTTTGAGGTTGAGTGCTGAAGAAATGTTTAAATTTATGGCCCTAAATGAGGTAAATTCAGTTAAGTACAAAATGATGGGAGCCTATGGGTACCCTAAAGAAAGTTCTCAACATCCAAATTTCCAAACAAAAAGTGCTACCCCTTTTAGGGTGTTTATGGCGGCTTTAACCAGAATGTCAATTATGATATTTGTTGGATTACAAGTACTATATCATATTGTTAATGGTGATGATCATATGGCTCTTAATCATTACTTGAAGTATGAAGATTAATAACTCATAAGTTTTAGCTGAGGAAAACAATTAATTTTCTTCAACAGAAATGGAGTCCTTTACAACTGGTATAGGAAGCAAATCGAAGCCATGCACAAAGTTTTTCAGGTTCTAATCTTAACCTATCTAAGATTAATACTTTAACTGCAACTTTTATACGTTGGTAATGATCGTCATGTAGATAGAAGATTTTTTCTCATTTATATTAAAAGAATAACATTATCTGGACTAATGAAACGGACATCAAAGTTGTGAAACAGGTTGTACTCGTCATTTAATTGATAAGTGGCTATTGAATGGAAATGTCTGAACAGCAGTTCGATTGAATTAAGCACTTGCTTGGACTGATGTAACATCTATTGAATGGAAAAGGCTGATTAATGAAAGAAATCAAAAGAAGTTCAGCTGACAAACAATTTGCATCAACTTGTACCGATATTATATTTACGTGACTCCTTTTGCAACCAAGATGAATGACTTGTTAGATTAAGCAATGGATTTTATTGAATTGAGTAATGCCTGTTTCTGGGTAGTATATTCCAATCTGAATGGTGCTATGGAGTATGGGCTTCTGAGGTTTTAAACTTTCTCAATGATTTAGTCAGGGATCTTTCTATGCGATAAATCTTAGTACTAATAACGTAAAAAAAAAAAAGAGCTTATGCATTGCTTGTGATTAGCCTCTTCAAGTTACCAAAAGTTTGTGCTTGCTAACACTGTAGGTTTCTTATATGCTTGAATTGGTTATTGCACTTTGTCCATTGTATAAATTCTTGTTTGCATATGTTTCTTTTTTTTCATGCTTGATCTTTGTACTCAATTCATTCTCAAAAAATCTTTTCTACTTTGAACTTGCATATAGCATAACTGCATCCTACGGCTCCATAATGTTCATACTAGTGAATATCTTTGTCCTTAGTTCGTAGTATTGCCGAGGATAACAGCTCAAGATTTCAAATGAGCAAAAGGAACCTCCCTTTGTACTTTGACCTGGTTGGTTGCTTATTCTCCCCTGATTATCCTAATTGGTTTATAACAATTTTTCCAAAAAAAAAAAAATCAATGAATTTTAATCTTCAATGTGTTGCTGGACATTCCACGTGTCGGGAGGCATGGTTATTTTTACGTTCTAACAGCTTATTGGTTACTAAGGTCCAAGCCAAAGAAGATCAAGCTTCTTTTGCACATTTAAATTCTTTTCAACCTTAAAACAGATTTCTAGGACCCCCTATGGACTTTTCCGAATGGCTTCCTAAGCTCTTATTAACCTGCTAAAACCTGTAATTCCTCATAAAAGTCATTTTTTACCTACTAATTTTGTTAAAACTGCACATGAGTTTCTCTTTCTTCTGGCATAAATGAATTTTAAATGGCGGTTCGTGGGAGAGTGAATGATATTAGTGCACCTCGGGGCCATTGGGGGAAATGCGGCGTTGGGATGTAGTGAATACATAAGATAGTCAGAGGTTCTGTGAACACAAGTCAGATGTTCCATAACCATAAATTCTGAAACTTTTTTCTCTCTCTTTCCTGGGAGCTTTTGAAAATTTGTTTAACATTAGAGTTATTAGTTTTCAGTGGTTGGCTTTCGGGTGGACATGTTATTATTTTGTTTATGACCAATACGAAGTGCATGTAAAGGTAATATCGTTTGGCTTTATGCTTGTTGAAAATATTGCATGTTAGAATCATTGAGAGTCTATTGTAGTTGGGTTGAGAATCTGTTGAATTAGAAATATACGGGATGTCCTGTGAGTGGGCTGTGTGTCAGTAATTTCTGTTATCGATTCTCTGTTGGTTTGATTGTCATTAGTTCCTGGAATTGTATGAAAATATTTAAGTTGTGTTCGAGGGAGGATGGGTCGAGTTTTTTTAATTCTTAAAATAGTTCTTAGAAATTTCTTATGGAACTTTAAGGGGGAGAATTTGTTTTAATTGTATTATCATTTCTAATTAAGAAACAATTGGAAGAGAGCTCCTCATAAAAGAGGATAATGAGTATTGGAGTTTGGTTGGTTTGGAAATTGCAGAGTTAATTTTCTGACTTAGGTGGTCAAGATAGTGCTTATTCTCAAATTAGAATTGAAGATGCTTCAGGATGAATATGCTTTGCTTAAAGAGCAGCTTACCAATTTTTGGTGCAACTTTGGCTTTTGGTCTTTGGTGTAGAAAATAGATAAACTCATCGCAGAGTTGGTTCTGAGCTATGTTATCCTTCATTTTGTCATTTGTAAATTTGCTGTCTGTATTTGTTTGCGAGTACTATTTTGTGTTCCTCCTACTTATCTGATTTATCTGTAACAGTCCTTCTGGCTGTCCATTTGGGGAGGGATGCCACTTCTTGCATTATGTCCCCGGTGGCATTAAGGCTGTCACTCAGATGCTCGGCAGCAATCCAGCCCTTCCAGCAGCTGCCAGAAACCCAGCAGTTCCATCGTCTTTTCCAGATGGATCATCCCCTATGGCTGTGAAAACTCGTTTGTGCAACAGATACAACTCAGCCGAAGGATGCAAGTTTGGTGACAAATGTCATTTTGCACATGGTGAGTGGGAGCTCGGGAAGCCATCTATTGCATCATATGAGGATCCTCGGGCTATGTCAGGAAGATATGCTGGTGACCGTTTGGAGCCAACTCCATCAAACATTGGACCTGCAGCCAGCTTTGGAGCCTCTGCCACAGCTAAAATCAGCGTTGATGCTTCTCTTGCAGGAGCCATCATTGGAAAAGGTGGGGTGAACTCAAAACAGATCTGCCGGTTGACAGGTGCTAAACTCGCTGTAAGAGATCACGAATCTGATGCTAATTTAAGGAACATTGAACTCGAGGGTACATTTGATCAGATCAAAGAGGCCAGTCAAATGGTACGTGAACTTATAGTTAGTGTTAGTTCAAATTCAGGACCACCCAAAAGGAATCCTGTGATGCCAGGTCAAGCTCCTGCTAGCAACTTCAAGACGAAACTTTGTGAAAACTTTACCAAGGGATCCTGTACTTTTGGAGAACGGTGCCACTTTGCACATGGAGAAGAAGAATTGCGCAAGCCAGGGATATGAACTTTTCTGTTCTCTTTCTTATCGATCTCTCGTTCTTTGGTCTTGTGATGTCCTCACTGCTGTCCATCTACCTGACGTCAGTGAAATAGATAGATTAAGATTGTAATTTTAGATTTTGGGTTTTAATATGTCTAAACACATTTGATTTTTGTTGGTGAAATTTCTGCTTGTTTTTGTGATTTGGTTTACTTGTTTTGTTGCTCTCGTGTAAGCTTTTGGAGGCTGCTTCGTTTTGCCCTCTCAAGGTTTCATCCAGAGGCACTAACTCAAACTCTGTATTTGGTGTACTCTCTAGTAATAATTTGGAGCTTTGCTGATTTCGTGATGTCTAAAAGCTGTTGTCTTGCACTAATTTGCTAAAATGTAATAGATAAAAATATGTTGTTAAAAACTTCAGTCCTTACTTCCCTCTTCTGCTACCTTGCCTGGCCTGTTTACTGGATTCTTCTACTAGGCTACATTATGTAAGTCATTGCCCCATGAGCCAATTTCAGTGAGACCCATTGGCCATTATTCTTGTTATGCCTCTGTACTTTGTGATTCTTTTGCATGATTCAAAGATCCATTTGTTGAGAGAATTTAAATTTATATATTAGTCTGCTGATATGCACAGGAGGGTTCACAGCCTATTTTGACAAATTCTCCTGGGCAAGAAGTTTAACATGTTATGTTTGGGGAATTCTTTCGACCCTCCAATACTTGTTTGGGAGTGTTTCAATCGTTATTTAAGCAGCGAGTGGATAAAAGTAGGTAATAATTGTGGGAGGTGTGGATAACATATATACTCGAGCAAAAGTGATTAAAATTAAACACCTCCCAAACAAGCACATGTTTATTCAAATTCAACTTCGAATATTGAGACCGTCCCCAAAGAAAGCAAATTTGGTGTAAAATGCTTTCTGACAAATATTATGTAAAATTTGGTGTAATGAAATTGAAAACTATTCATTCACGTCAAGGGCCGCTTGATAGAGATTAAAATCGGATTAAAATTAAAAAATTAGTTGTCATTGTTGACTTTTATTAGATGAGTGAGCCCCAATAACGGCTATATTTTCAATTTTAATTGACTTTTAATCGATACCAAACAAGCGCAAATTTTGAAATTTTAAAATTATCCTCATTTGCCATCTCCTCCCTTTACAACAAATATTTGTTCCATCTGATAGCCTAAAAATAAAAAATCAAGAAGGGGGTAAACTAATTTATAAAACTTTTTCGAAAAATAAACTAAAATAAAGCAAGCTAATAATAATAATAATAATAATAATAAGCAAATAAAAGCAAGTAGACCAATCAAATAATAATATAAGTCCCTGTTTGAGCCATTAAAATTTTCTTTCTCATTTTTCTACTCATTTTTAACCACACATTTTTCAATAAAATAATATTTTTCATCACATCAATAATTNATCATTCTTCTACTCATTTTCAACCACACATTTTTCAATAAAATAATATTTTCCATCACATCAATAATTTTTCCTTCTTTTTCAACCATACATTTTTCATCAATCTACTATTCCAAAATACATTCTTTCAAAATATTGTGGTTCAAACACACCCATAACGATAAGTAAAATTGTGGAGATTATGCAAACGATATAATTGTGAAGGTTCAAGATCTTTTTACTGTATTGACTGATTAGTTATGCAATCCAATTCTTTACAACATTTTCAATGACTTACAAACAAAGAGCGTTGGTCCTTATATAATATTGAGTTTTACAGAACCTCAATATGACCAACATAGTGACTTACAATAATGAACACCGATTCTTATAATATTGAACTTTCACGAGACTTCAATACGACCCCACAAGTTTAGAACAATGATTTTATAATGAAATATTTATCTTAATAAATGATACAAATGAATTAAGCACTAAAAAAGACTTTAACATTTCAATGAATAACAATAAATGATAGTTCAAGTGTTGAAATTTTTTTATAAATATGATAATTATAAATTTGATTCAATCAATAAAAATTTTTCAATGAGAAAATGAAGAGGAAATAAATGTAATGTAAATTCAAAAATTTTCTCAAAATATATCTATCTTTTAATAAATTATTGTAATAAATTAAATACTAAGAGATAAATGAGAAATTTTGATAAATATGATGATTTTACAATTTTGATTTAATCAATCAAAGTTTTCAATATGAAGAAGTAAAAGAAATATATGTAATGTAAATTCAAAGATCTTCTTCGAAATATATATTTCTTTTAAGAATAATAAAAATGAGTTAAGTACGAAAAGAGAGATACAAAACTTTGATGAGGACGATGATTAAAATGTTTGAATCAATCAAAAAATTTTATATCAAGAAATAAATGAAATGAATGCAAAGGCAAACTCAAATAATTTGCTCAAAATATATCTCACTTTGATACTCTTGAAAGTCTTATAAAGAATGAAAATATTTATATAGTTCAAAGAGCAAAACTTTTTGAAAATTTGGAAGAGTAGTTAGTTGACAGCCTTATGTCCAGAAGACCAATGTAACCATTGCACAACAAAAAGTCAGAAATGTCAAATTTTGGACCGTTGGACCTCTTCGATCGACCGTGATGTAGGCCGATTTTCACGTTTTGGCCTCGTTTGATTCGATTTAAATGTTTTGACACATGTAGACCTTTGGAATATGTTTTTAACTAATTTTCAAGGTAAATGATAAAAATATGATCCAAGTTCAAACATCATTTTAAAAATCAATTGTACTTTTGATCAAAATATTTTATGCAAGTGATAATCAAAATAGCTGCACAAAATGATTTTTAAACTTTTATCATTTATCGTTAAATATCAAAGCTATTAATATTTTTACATTTGATCTAAGAAAGCCTAATTTTTGACGTTTCATTGAAGTTCTTTTGGCAATGATTGATCAATTTTAACGTTGAATGCTTTGAAAACTATTATCACTTAAAATCAATTGTTGGAAAATACGATCAAAATATTAAGTATAAAGTCAACCATAAGTCAACACCATCATTATTTTTTTTAATCTTATAGAATTAATAGATTCTAATGTATTATAATTATTTTAATGTGATTGTTTTTTATATATAACATTTATTTTTAAATTTTAATCAAGTAATAAGTAATAATTATTTTTAGGGATTGTTTGATTTGTGACTTAGTTTTAAGTTACGAGTTCATTTTTAATTTTCAATTGTAAGGGTTTGTATTAAAATTGATAAAAAAAAAAAGCGTTTGATTTGTCACTCTGAAAAACTTTTTCTCTACATAGAGAACTAAAATATACATTTGGTTTGAAATTTTGAGAAATTATTTTATAACATTTTTATTCCATTAAATTTTATTATTTAATAAAATAGGACAATCTTATGTTAATATGTTATAAAGTAATATATGCATTTTAAAGTTAGTAAATCTTATAACATTTTTTTCACTACAAAAATAAAATAAAATAATAATAAATAATAATTTGGGTTTGCAAAACACTAAAAATGAAAAATGAAAGTTAAGGACGTGAATATAAATTTTTTCTGTTTTTATTTAAATATATTTTTAAGAGTTCTTATGTAAATAAACAATAAGAGCTTGAAGCCTTGAACTATTTTTTTTGTCATTTCTCTATAATTTAGATTTTTTTTTAAAAAAAAATTATTTTTTATCTTTTAAATTATTTTTTTGTTTTTTTTTATTTTAATTTTTGTTGAATTTTATGTAATTAAAATTCTGTTTTATTAAAAATTAGGGTTACATCCTAAAATGTCGACTTTATTAAAAGAAATAATTCAAATTCTTATAAAGATTTATATTTTGACATTTAACCCACGTGGTTTTTGTCTCTTAATATATCATTGTGAGATAGTAACTCTTTTGAAGAGACCAATCTTGAAATTCACGTTCTAATTTTTTTGAGTATTTAATTTGATTGAATTGTTCATTAACGATTAATGAACTTTGATGCTATATTAATATTTGTAGTTCAATTTTAAAAAGCTAACATTGTTAAAATGAGTAACTCAAATCTTTATATATTGGCTTATATTTCGGTATTTAAGCGATGTGTGCTTATCCTTTAACATATTTAAACGTTTATTTTCCATATTTTCGGTATTTTCAAAGATTTCAATGAAAACATTCAAAACGTAAAAAATGTATTTTGAATTTTAAATTATAAGTTTAAACTTGTTTTTAAGAATGCATTTTCGAAAATGTAAGACCAAACAAGTTATGAGTGTTTTATAAAATAAAAACAACAAATCAAATGCTTCCTAATAAGCTTAATAGTTTTTGAACATCGACCCCCGGTTTCGGCTTCATTGTTTTCAAAAATATTTTTTTGCAAAACTCATTTTGAACCAAATATTCTTTCACAAAACAATTTGGTTCAAACTTCAAACTAGCTTGATGACGTGACCACTTCATCT
Organism: Fraxinus quadrangulata; assembly: GCA_903798255.1. Lineage (NCBI taxonomy): Eukaryota > Viridiplantae > Streptophyta > Magnoliopsida > Lamiales > Oleaceae > Fraxinus > Fraxinus quadrangulata. The sequence goes on from CAIGRB010167591.1 coordinate 8,961, forward strand.
TTTTCTTGAATGGTTCAATTTTGTAGCGACTTACATCGTGGTGAACCTAATTGTGAATAATTCTCGAGAAAAAAAAGATTAAGCCAAATAATGAATGAGTTTTATTACATAAAGATCATGAAAGGATAAAGTGATTGGGAGGATTGTGTTAAAACATTGGGCAAACATGGTTAAAATACCTTTTTTATATGATTTCAAAGCAAATAAAAGCTGGGCATTTCCTTTTTTGAACAAAAGCAAAATGGAAAAACGAGAAACGAGTATTCTAATACGTCATATATGTGATAATTTTGCAACTTGATTGTTTAACAAAGTTGTAATTACAATTATTTTTATTCACTATTTTTTATTTAATCATAATTATTTAATTTTGGGACGTATTATAATCTTATTTATCAATTGATTGACGTACGTCATATCACTATTTATATATATTTGTTTTTATTTCGACATCTTTAGGAATTTCTTTATCAATTTTACGAAAACATGATTTTTTAAGGGGGTTTTTCAGAAGTAACCACAAATTATGGGTGCATTTTAAGCCCCGTTTGACCCCATTATTTCTCATTAATATTACACGAAAGTAGCATTTTTCAATAAAATAATATTACACGAAATTCAAAAGATTTTCCTTCTTTTTTAACTACACATTCTCCAAAATATTAGTATTACTCATTATAATGTGAAACAATGGAGGTCACTTGGACGGTAAATACGACAGCTTTTAGAGAAGTTTGCACAAATGGCCGAACATGGACAATTGTAAACTTTTACAAAATGGCAGAAATACTTATAATGTGTTTTGGATTATATAGTACTCAAAAGTTAATACAAAGATCTCAAATTTTTTTTTTTTTTTCCCTAATGGACATACTTTAGTTTTGTATGATGAAGTTGACATTCATGAGTCTTCTCCTATAGTAAACAGCATGGAAATAACACCAATGAATGAATCAAGATCGTTTGACTATCTTTCATCTTTCAATATGAACACACTTTTCAAACTCATCTCTCTTTACAACATTTATGGGTGTGCACATTGGTCAAAAAAAGCTTTTCGAACGTTTTGATCCTTAACGACAACATTGAAGTAGTAACGATCAATACAATTTACATATTGCACTTCACATCTTGAGATAGGATTATTTGCTACAAACAACATTTTTAACGATCGTGAGTTAATTTTGTACAATGAAAAAATTGACATTATGTACATCAAGTGATTTACCAATAGTAAACAACTTGGGAATAACAATCAATGAATGAATCAAGATTGTTTGCATAGCTTTCACCATTATAAGATTGTGGCCTCACTTTTCAAACTCGTAGAGTTTTCTATAATATTTTTATGTGCACTCGTCGAATAAACATTTGCAAGATTTTTTAAAATATAACGACGTGAGTGTCATTATCGTGGTAATGAAATCGGTATGGTCATTACGTTTTGTACTTTTCACGTCTCTATACAAAATCTTTTGTATAAATAACATTTTCAACAATCATACTTTAATTTTGCATGACGAAAAGTTTACGTATGTACATCAAATGGTTTCGCTTTGGTAAATAACATGGAAATAATTAACAATGAATAAATCAAGATCGTTTATAGGAGTTTGAACTCATTGAGTCTATAATATTAATATTATGTATGTGCATTATTCAAATAAGCATTTATAAGCATTTTGAGTTACAATGACAGAATGATCGATATTGTAGTATTGAGACGATATTGGATTCGTTAGGATCGTTGCATGCAAATTTTGCACTTTTCACGTGCCAAACAACATTATTTGCTACATAGAATATTTTTAACGATCACTCGTTAATTTGGTATGGTGATAAAATTGACACAATTTACATCAAGTGATTTTACTAGTAAAAATCAAAGAATCGACTACCCATGGAAACATTGAACAACTTTGCACAGGTTTATGAAATAGGTTATAACTAACACGTATCCATCTAGGATTTTACAATTTCTAATAGTCTATGAAGTTAAAAATTTCAGTTCGAATTTCAAAGGTAAATTTTCGACAACTTTGTGAAAATTAACATAAGCCCACATAGGAAATAGCTCCATTTTACAAATTATTTTTTCATTTGCAAGTAGACAGGTAAGGATTTCCAACTATATAAAGATTAATAATCTGTAATTTTCAGTTATAGAACAAGATAATTGCCGCTTTACAAACTTTGTTGAGATGTGAATGCTATTGGTCTGTCGTATGAGGATCCTCGAGCTACGTCATGAACTTATGCTAGTGACCGTTTGGAGCCAACTCTGTCAAACCTTGGAGCTGTGGCCAGCTTTGGAGCTTCTGCCACAGTTAAAATCAGTGTCGATGCTTCTCGCCATCATCGGAAAAGGTGGACTGAACTCTAAGCAAATCTGCCGGTTGATATGAGCTTAACTTGCCGTAAGAGATCGCGAGTCTGATGCTAATTTGTGGAACATTGAACTCGAGTGTTGATCAGTTCAAATAGGCCAGTCAAATGGTATTTAACATATAGTTAATGTTAGTTCTACTTCAGGGGCACCCATAAGCTCTGTAGCACGGATATTTTAATTATGGCAGCGTTCGTGTCGGACACGAGTCGATACCGACACTTCTTGGACACTATACCGTAATCATTTTTCTTTTTATATTAGAAATATTATATATTGTTAATTCAAAATTATTAGCAAGTAACAAATAGGTACTCATGTTTAAAAGATTTCAACAAGAAAAATTAATAACAAGTATAAAACTAAATTTATACTATATAAACACGAGTCGATACCGACACTTCATGGACACAATACCGTAATCATTTTTCTTTTTATATTAGAAATATTATATATTGTTAATTCAAAATAATTAGCAAGTAACAAATATTATTCATGTTTAAAATATTTCTACAATAAATTAATAACAAGTATAAAACTAAATTTATACTATATAAATAAAGATTTTTTAAGAATTTAATCAACACGCCGATGACGTGTCTGTTTGTACTTTTTTTTTAAAAAATCGCGTGTCGATGTATCCGACACGACGTATCCGTGTCGATTGCATCATAGCCCAAAAGAAATCCTATGATGCCTACTCAAGCTCCTGCTAACAACTTGAGGATAAATCTTCGCCTAAGCATTTTTATACTTTTGGAGAAAGATGCGACATTGCACGTGGAAAGAAGCATTGCACGAGCCACGAGTATGAAATATTTCTATTTTCTTTCTCATCATTTTTATGGATGGCAACGGAGCGGATCAAGATCAAGACAACCATTTTTGCCGCCCGTCGAGTATTTTTGTTTCCTTGCCCCGCCCTCATACTCAATTAAGGCGGGGCCCACCCCATTTATCTACTTTATTTTATTAATTTTTTAGTTGTTGAAAATATAACTTTTTTTAAATTGTTGAAAAATGCATGTTCCCTCCAGAAATGATGATGATTTTTTTCCTTTTTATTTGATAAAAACTTTTACAGTTTGAAATGAACTTTAAATGAGATGGAGATTATGTTTATCAAATCCTCCCCGTTCGAAGGCAGTACCCTGTGGGTATCGAGTATAATGAGTTTTTTTGCCATCCATCCTTGTACTTTGGTCTTGTGATGTCCTTAGTCTTGCCCATCTTCTCGCTATCGTAAAAATAAATAGATACGTGTTAATTCCACAATTCTATACATATAACATAACTATATAATACAATGCATAAATTTCAAGCCCTTGTTTGAGACCCATTCTTAGGTTCAAATGTGTTCTAATATAGTGATTTTTTTGAAAAATATGTATTTAAAAAATAAGATTTTTTTTTTATTTATGTATAAAATTATTTTATGAAACATATGTCATTGAAAATATGTTTTTGAAAAAACAAAAACCCAAACAAGGGTTAAACTTCTTTTTCATGTTGTCCATGGGAATCCATCCTACCAGACAATCGATAATGTATTTATGACACTACATGTGTAAATTTGTATGAATTTATGTTCGTCAGATGTTGAACTTATGGTTCACATTGTTCACGAAATTGTTTCTCTTAGCTCCTATTTGACATACATTCTTTTAAAATATATTTTTTTAAACTTATTTTTAATCACATATTTTTTATCGCATCAATAATTTTTTTAATACTTTTTAACCATGTGTCTAACATCATTTCACTATTTAAAGAACATTGCATTCACATGGGCTTGTAAGGGGGTGGACCCCACAAGTAAATAAAAAAAAGAAAAAAAAAAGGAAGGGACCCACCCTTTGTGAGGGCCTTACAGTTAATTTTATTTTGAACGAAAGTAAATGCGACAATGTTTGAACGAAAAATTGTTGTGCTTAAGGAAGACAACAAAAAGAAAGTGAGACGTAGATTGGACGCATATTCATGTGAATCTGTCCTCCCATTTTTATTGCCTTTTCGAAATAAAGAATATAATTTAAGAATATATATATAAAAGGAAAAAAGGAACAAAAATAAGTTGTGACTTGTTTGGATGGATTTTTCAATTTGGTCGAAAAGTGGGGCCCCTTTACCCAACAAATTAAACCGATCGAATATCCCAAACTTGGAACAATCATGCTGTATATTATTATTCACATCATTGTTTATATTGTGTCACATGATATTATATCATTGAACAGTTTAAAAAAATAATTTTTTAATTTACAAATTTTTGAAAATATAGGGAATGTCAAACAAAGTGTAAGAGCAGAGAAAGTACATTTAGGGGGTGTTCGAGTTTCATTATCTTTGAAGAATGTATTTTAGAATAGTGGATTGATGGAGAATGCGTGATTAAAAAAAATAAATTTTTTTAATTTGCGTATAATATTATTTTAATAAAAAATGTGTGGTTGAAAAGAAAAGAGAGATAAAAATATATTTTACGGAAAATGAAAATCAAACCACCTCTTAGCATTATTGCACTTGGAATTAATGCACTAATTATATTGTTATTATTATTATTATTATATATATTTTTTGTTTTATTTAGAAAGTGAAAATTCATTGGGCCTTCTCATGTGCCAAGAAAGAGCGTTGCATTGATATTCGTGCTTCAATTATTGACCCTGATATTGGAAGTTATACCCTGAGAGTGACATTTAATGACATGTAAATAAGGAAGTTTTGTGAGGGTAAAATTGTCTAGATGTCATTTGAAACGGCTACTGCTTTTTCGCTTTTTTATCTTTCATCGATTGGAGGAATCTAACCTTTTGAATTTTGAAATGGAGAAATAAAAACTTCCAAGTCCTTGCTAGCTTTTACAAGAGTACCCCTCAATGTGACCTTTTTGAGAATAAATTGTAAATTTTCAAAAAATGTGTGATTAAAAAAAAATTATAAATCTACTTATAAAATTATTTTATTGAAATAATGTGTGATTAAAAATTAGTTCGGAATAAATGAGTTTAGAAGAATTCTATCGAACTCGCTCTTAAATTAAACATAAAAGTTACGATGTCCATTTCACTTGAAATATTAGCAAACGTGATAAAAATCATTTTTTTAGACTAGACTCGAAACTCATTTAACTAACGATATACAGTTCAAATAAATCAAATTATAAATCTTGGTTGTTTTGATAGTAAATTTGATAAAAGATTAATTATAAATATGGTCGAGTAAAACTTGATCAACTTGCAAGGTTTAAATATATTCGCTAATTGTAAATAACTACACTATTTTACTCTTGAATTTATGACAGTCGTACTCAATATGTCTTATTTAATTTTCACGGAGTGCATGTTTGACATAAAATATTAGACATGGCTAAATCGTTGTTTATTTCATTCCCGTGTCATGATCCCTACTAAAATATCAAATCAAAGGATACAAACATTAATATAATATATATTTGAATTAAGTTTTTATTTCAACATATTTAGAAATTTCTTCATCAAATATTACAAAAACTTGATTTTTATTTATTTATTTTTACTATGTCCTTGTTTGGTGTAGTTAAAAATAAGATTTTTAATAGATTTTGATAAAAAAATAATGATGAAATACGATGTAAAACGTTTTAAAATACAAAGAAATATGCGATTAAAATTAATTATTGATTTTAATTTAAATTTTTAGTCACACCAAACAGGGGTTATATATCTTATTAGCAATCGAGCCATATTTTATTTTTAATTTTGACATAATTAGGAATTTCTTATCAAATATTACAAAAACATGATTGTTATAATTATCTTTTTTTGGCGGTTTTTACTTCTATCATTTTCCCTCTACACTAGCGTCAGTGGCATACTCGTAGTATCCAACAAAACAATGGGCCTTTATGTATCATAGGAACTCGGCATTATGTTGCCTACTCACCTCACCACACTGCAGTTCAAGTTTTATTATCAAAACATTCCTCTCTCTCTCTCTACATTCTTTCACCTAGCAGCTTACTGCATTCAACCCACAGCATCTGTACCCCCACCCCCACAAGCCATTGTCTTTCTCTCTCTCTCTTAGGGTTCATACATCATTGCATTGGACTGAAAGACCCTACTACTCCACTTTATGTAAAGCTTTATATGTAAGTGCAAGAGAATCCAACCTTTTTAGTGATGTGATTATTCATTTTTTGTTTTTTTTTTTGGGAAATTAGCTTCAGATTTTTAGGTATACTCAGTTTTCTTTACTAGATCATGTACTTCGATCAGCTTTGCCTTACAGAAATGGTGGTTTTTTGAACTCTCCTAAGTTCCCCCCTCCCATCTGCTGGTAACTATATCTAACACACGTCCACACTTTGTTGAAGATGCATCTGCTATATTAATGTAATGGAGTGAAAGATGTGAATTTTTGAGGGATCTGGGTATCTGTTCGTTCAAGAAACTATGCTAAATTTTCTATGTACGAAAGACAGATTCTTATGGATTGATTGTTATTTTTTACTAAAGTTATTGCTTTAGTCTTTTTTGGCTTTTCATTGTAAATGGGCTCGTTAGAGAGAGAATTTTCTGGGCCTTTTTTTTTTTAAAATTTGGGATGCTGATAAAGTAAAATAAGATGCGATATCACACACACAAACAGTGTGAAGATGCATTAATGTGCATGCTAGTTACCTTTTTGTTTTAAAATGATACTGCTAGACTGAAGCTGTGATATTTAAATTCTTCCGCAGGATTTATTTGTTTACAATCTGGAGTGAGGAAAGAGACAGTAAGTTAAGATGTTATCCAGAGGGGGATCTTCCCATCAGAATCCACAGCTGCAGCGGCGGATTACACGCACGCAGACTGTGGGGAATCTCGGGGAATCAATTTTCGACAGTGAAGTAGTACCTTCATCCCTGGTAGAAATTGCCCCCATCCTCCGTGTTGCCAATGAAGTCGAGCCTAGCAATCCCCGTGTTGCCTACCTCTGTAAGGCTTGAAATATTTAGCTTTTATGTTTGTGAAGTAGTAGTTGCATATTGATTGTGTGTTGTAGTTATGGGATTATAGGTAAAATATTTAAGAAACTGGTAGTTAATGATGGATAGCATTTTCTATTTGACACTCTTTTGAGTTTTGGATTGGATAACATATGCGTTTTACTGTGTCCATGTAAACAACAGTTGCCAACTCCATTTGTTTCTGTGAATGTGGTTTCATGTGAATATTTTTTTAAATGATGTACTAAGAAGTGGACGATAAGTCTATGCATATAATCCTTTTAATTGAAAACCTTAAATGAATTGCGTCAGCTGCAAGGTGTGAGGAATAAGCATTCATTTCTTGTATGTTGTGGGTTCTCATATGGACGTCAGATGTGCTAACAATTTGAGGATAACCTGTTAATAACTGCCTACTGGCATGGTGATCACCAAGGGAAAGTGGGATGCTTATAACATTAATATATTATTGTTAAATATTTTAACTTTTGTTTTATTTAATTCTTTTGATGATCAAGAGAATTTAGTGGGTCTCTTAAATGTTCACTTGTTTATTTTTGAAATAAAGCAAAGTAATTCATGCAATCTGCAGCGGAATCAGCAGTTGTCTTGATGGCAGTTGCCATACAAGATGATTACCTTAGAACAGTAGCTGACTACCATGTAATAAAAAAACATTCAGGGTCAAGTTCATTTATTGCATAAATTTGGGATCTTGTTGGTATGCTCAATGGTTTTACTTTTTCGTATTTTAAGTTACTAATTTCAAGTTCTTACATCTCTCCTACTGGAGATAAAAAATGAAGTATTCTCTTCTTATGTTTCACTAAATCTTGAGTATATGTTCCTGGCTAGTGGAAGAAAATTAGTAGGGATACATCCGAAAAGAAAAAAAGAAAAAAAAAAAGAAAAACAACATTGGTAGCCGGACGAGCGACTCAAGGCCGCTCGCCCGGAAATGCAATTCAAAGGTTAATTTCGTTAGGATTGAAACTGCTCTGATACCATGTGAAGAATATTATAAATTGTATATAATAAACTTGTTTCTATTACAAAGTAAAAAACCCTATTTATAAGGCTATAAATAACTCTAAAAGGAAAGATAGCATAATAATTATACAATCAACTATTAAGGAAAATAATCCTACACTATTGGAAAAATATCATAGAGATTATTCTTTCCATATCTTCAACAAGGGTTAACACTGGGAAGGTTGAAACATCAACTACACATATAGGTGAAAGGGATGATAGCGAATTAAACTCAAATTTTCACTTTTCGCTTTTCCCCATTGGCCTCATTTTGATTGCCGAAGTTTTATTTTGTCAACTTTGTGGAGCTTTGTTCACAAGTGCTCTGAAGCATTTTTTCCAGCGTTGCTGTTTTTAGTTCCTAACATTGCTAGATAGACTTGTATCTGGAGAACTTAGCCTAAGCTACTGTTGTAAATAAATAGATAGGGGAGCATTTTAGCATTCTAAGCTCAGTTTTTCCCTTCTCCCGATTTCCCTTTCTATTGTCATTACAAAATCTATACTTGTAACAATTTGTGAAGTTTTATTTCCTAGTGCTCTGGAGTAATTTTTACATGCCACTGGTCATTTCGTGCAGGTCGGTTTTATGCTTTTGAGAAAGCTCATAGGTTGGACCCAACGTCTAGTGGACGAGGCGTGCGTCAATTTAAAACAGCTCTACTGCAACGTCTTGAACGCGTGAGTGCATCTAACATGTGTCTTGGTGTTCTCACTTGGACCAATTGCTTTATGCGTCTAAACTTTTGAGTGCACTTGATCCAGTGTATTACATTTTATTTCAACACTGTGAAAATAAAGAGTATTCTATTCTGCATAGTAACATGCTTTCTTTTGTCATGCACATTCATATTAGGCATTTTAAGAGAATTTTTAAGTTCAACATTTCCACTTAGATTTCATTAGTTCTTTCTTCTATGAAGACATATTGGCTTTCCAAGACATAGTTGCTGAGATAATGCTGTTAAACTCTAAAATGTTTCAGATCGCGCTATTATGCTCAAAGATATCTTGCAATTTCAATTAGTATCGCCCCAAACATCTTGCCTCAGAATAGTCAGCTGACATTTAATTTATATTGGACTTGCTTGAATAGCCATCTTAGAATCATTTGGTTTTAGAAGATTGCATATGACAGCTTTGATTAAATTGGTTCTAGATTGATGGTCTTTATGCACTTCCATATTTTTGTGCCTAAGTTGAAAGTTCTTTGAAACACTTAATTTTTATTTTCCGTTACTTCTTAGGAGAGTGATTGATCTTGTTTTTTGTTCCCAGGAAAATGATCCTACGTTGATGGGAAGAGTGAAAAAAAGTGATGCGCGCGAAATGCAGAGCTTTTATCAGCATTACTACAAAAAATATATACAAGCCTTGCAAAATGCTGCTGATAAAGCTGATCGGTGAGTTTTCTTTAGTTTTTGACAATAATACTATCCTTCTTTAAATGTGCAAATGCTTTTAATAATGGTTTCTTTTTGCTGATGCTGCCTTTGGTTCATTTTAAGCACTAAGCTATTTATAATGTTCAGTGCACAGTTGACAAAAGCATACCAAACAGCCAATGTTCTCTTTGAGGTTTTGAGAGCAGTTAATCAGACTCAAGCAGTGGAAGTTGACCGTGAGGTAAACATGAGTTATGTGTTTCAAATGATTGATGTGCTTTTGTATTTTCATGGAAAGCCATAAGCTAAAATAGCTTTTATACATAATCTGTAGTCTTCTAATTTTTTTATTGGGTGCAAATTGAATTTAATTGCGATTGACTGTGGCACAGATATTGGAAGCTCATGACAAAGTAGCAGAGAAAAAGGACATTTATGCTCCTTATAATATTCTCCCTCTCGATCCTGACAGTGCAAATCAGGCAATTATGAAATATCCAGAGGTCTCGTTCGCAAACATCTAACACCGAGTATTTACATTTCTTTACTTTTACACTTGATTTTGATTATTTTACTTTCGTAAATGTTCGCTTGGGTGATCTCGTGTTGCAGATTCAAGCTGCTGTTCATGCTTTTAGAAATATCAGGGGTCTTCCTTGGCCTCAGGATCATAAGAAGAAAAAGGATGAAGATATTCTCGACTGGCTTCAAGCTCTGTTTGGTTTTCAGGTGAATTAGATTTACATCCTCATTCATTCCATTTTTACATCATTTGATCTACACGAGCTACTTTCCGTGACTTGTCAGAAGACAAAATTGGGAATTTACCACGATATATTTGCAAAGTATAATTTTCCAGTTTAAATTTAATTGCAGAAAGACAATGTGGCAAATCAAAGGGAGCATTTGATTTTGCTACTGGCAAATGTGCACATAAGGCAGCTTCCAAAGCCGGATCAACAACCTAAGGTCTCTCTCTCTCTCTCCCC
>CAIGRB010167600.1:9575-31460 GCA_903798255.1 Fraxinus quadrangulata
ATATATAGAGACACGCACACACACAGAGCCACAAAAGAAAATGGGGGTAGAAATTCATACATTCACGCGCAGGAATGCAGCTGGAAGTGGAGAATTGGATTTATATCACACTATATTAAAAGAGAGGATGGTCAAAGCTCTATTCATTTTGCATCTTCCATTTCACACTTAAACTGGTTCATCACTATTCATTAACTGGTTGTGCATTATTCATCCATAAATATCTCTTCCTTCCGGAGTGTGGAAAAAAAAAGAATAAAATTCCCACAATTGTTGACTTTGAATGTCGACAAAAAAAAAAAAAAATTTCTCTGCACAATGCGGAGTGTGGTGTCCACACACGTGTGCGGACACCAGGCACCTGATGTCCGCAGTGTGCGGACACCAGGTGCCTAGTGCTCGTACACCACACTCCGCACATCGCGGAGTGTGAAAAAAAAAATTCTCCGCACAGTGCAGAGTGTGGTATTCATGCTAAGCGAACACTAGGCGTTGGTGTCCGCACACCGCGGACACCAGATGCCTCGTGTATGGACACCAACGCCTGGTGTGGTGTCCGCACACTGTCCGTGGTGTGGTGTTAGCACACGAGGCATCGGGTCCACACACCATGGACACAAGTGTCCGTACAGCGCGGACACCACACTCCGCGCAGTGCGGAAGAAATAACCTTAAAAATAAGACAACCCATGTATTGCACGGGACAAAAACTAGTGTATATATAAACATGCATAGGAGCCGGCAGTTAAGTGGTAAGAGAAAGCAAGTGAAGAATTTGATATATATATTCACGCATAGTTGTCGGCAAAAGAAAAAAGAGACAGTTTCAACTGGAATTAATCATGTTTCGTCAATTTTTGGTGATGTCTTTCCACTTTTGCATGTTTAAATTCAATATTATGAGTGACTAAATATTTTTATTGTTATTATTAATGATGTAACTTAAGGTTTTTATTATATGTTTAATTTCAAAATTTTCATGTCATTTTAATATTCGTTAATTAATTATTATTTGTTTAATGCTATTATTTGTTTGTGTAACAATTAATTGATTTATGGATAATATTAAGACTGAAAGGTGATGTATAATTTTAGCTCGTATAATAATTAACATAGACATTATAAAAGATCGAGAGATAAATGCGTTCATATATGTGTAAATTTACATAGAGATATAGTAAGTTAAGGTATATGAATAGGATTAGTGTTGTTCGAGTGATAACACTAACTACATCAGGTTAATTCTATCGTTGGCACGTATGAAAAATGGTTAAATGAATTGGAATTAANGAAATATAGTAAATTCAGGTATATGAATAGGATTAGTGTAGCTCGAGAGAGATCACTAATTAAATCAGGTTAATTCGATCGTTGGCACATATGAAAAATAGTTGAATGAATTAGAATTAAATGTATGATAAATAACCTAAGCGAAAATCCTAACTATCCAATTACATAATCTTTTTTACAGTTTTAATTTGAGTTTGTTATTTTTAATAAATCGTTTGTTATTTTATTTATTAGAACTTCATTTCGAAAACATAACTTGATTTGATTATTAGTTACTATTTTAATTTAAATTGAAGCTATGTTAGTCTAAAAATTTATAGTAGATAGTAGTCTATGTGAGACGATATTCGGACTTAATAAATTCATTTTATTACTTGTCACGATCCACACACTTGTGGAATTTTACGAACAAGTGGCTACTTTTAGAATTAATTAATGCCCCTAAACCTATGATTGCAGAAGTGATACCTAGGAGGATACGCCTTGATCATTAGGATGGAGTCATGTGTCCTTTCATCCAACGATAACCACTTCATCTCTTCTACTATAAAAGCTCAGGCTTAATATTATTTGAAGGTAATACAATACAGTTTCAATATCATTATTGCTCATTCTTGTTTTCTCTCTACAACTTGGTATCCGTACACACGTTCGTGGCTCACGTCTATTGTTCATTCTATTCCTAAATATATGAGTTGGTTGACTAGGCTGTCGCAGTGCATCCAACCGCCTTCATTGTAGGAAAAAGTCACGTGCTTTTAATAATTTTTTAAGTGTACAAAAGTATTACATGTAGACGTGAGTGGAATCAAAATCCGTTGACCAAGTCACCAACTAGAAATCGAGGTCAACATTATTGATGTTCTATACTGTGTTGAATCTACAAACATGTTAACGTTGGCTTGTAGTAACGAATGCTTATACTAATTCATAAATATATAAAATGTGTGTGTCTATTGATAAGTGTTCTTTTACACACTTATTAGGTACTTTCACAAACTAATTATTGAAGAAATTGAGTGGATTCCTATTTATAATTGTGTAATTATGGTGTTTGCAGGCCAAAATTCCAAGTTAGTGGATAAATGAGCTAAAGGAAGGAAAAAATGATCAAAAGTGCACAAAAACATGACTTTGGGGACCAAGATGCACAAGTACGGAAATTTGAGGACTTGAGGCTGCAATATTTATTAAGTTTTGAATTAAAAACCTCAAATTGGGTCTCTGGGAGGTCTTCTTTTCTCTTCTTCCGGCTTCCGCGGCGGTTTCTTTCTTTTTAGTTTTTTTTCCTTCATTTTTCTTTTCTTTTTTTTTCTTCCATTTTAATTTGGTTTTACTTGATATTTTGGAGATTAAATCAAGAGCACTAGGAGTTACATCACGGACTTTGGCAAGGATTTGGAGAAATCAAACTCTAGCTCTATAAAAGGGTTTTATCTTTAAACTTTGACTTTTCTCAATTGTTTTGTCAAATTTGTGATATGTTGGTATAAATATACTCTTTTTTTATCATATGTATAAAATGAGCTAAGTTTATTGTGTTGAAATTTATGATGTAGCTTCACCTCAATTTTATTAATATCTATTTATTTATTTATTGATGCTTACATTACCATTGTCTTTGTGTATTAATTATTGTGTTGCATTTCCCTCATTTATTTGGCCAATAGATGAATGAGTTAGGTGGTTTGTGCAATTATTGAGAAATTGTTATGCTTTCTAGAACTAGATAATTAATGTCCTAGATTGTTTTAGGTGATAGATATATACTCCTGACCATAGGTGACCCTTTGAGTTATTTTCACCACCATTTAATGCAATTGGTTATGTTTTTATCAACATATAGATATTGTGAATAAACTTGACCGATTATGGTTAATTTCACTCGAGAGAGGTAATTAAGTAAAATTGGAGATTCGGGTCTAACATTGTATTTTGGTGATTTGCATTTCCGCGTTATTGTTAAGATATTAATGAAATGAAGGTTAAGCGAAGTCGTAAATTCCAACCCATTTGAAATCTAAAAATCCTACAACTTTCGCAATTATTAGTTTAAAGTTAATCATTTTCTTTCCAATTCTACTTTCAAAGAGTTTAATTGTGTGTGTCTTTTTCGTTAAATTGAATCAATTCTCTTGTAATTGGAAGAAACACTCTTCGAGGGATCGACTCAGACGTAAAACGTCCATTTTACTACTTGATCGTGACCGCGTGCACTTGCGGTGTAAATTTTTAGCGAACATCCATGTCATATGATTTCATTTTTTTTTTGTATGTTGTGGACCAAGGTACACAACATTGCATCATCTCCTATGTATTCCGCGGATGCCTGACAAATCTTTGTTTCTTCAATCAAATTATTCTTAATTTCTACGTCATTCTTATTCTAAACAATTAATAATGTATAAATAAATAAATAAAGGGAAAAAAAAGGAAAGGAGTTACTATTGATCAATTTGTCCAACAATTATATCCTCCTTACCTTAAAAGAGGGGATGTCAAATTTACCATTCACTTGAAACCGAGTGTTCACACCACTGTAGCAAATCTCATTCAGCACTGTTTTGTTTTTCCTCTTCCTTTCTTGCTTCACTTTGTCAACAATGAGGGCTAGATATTTTTTCTCATTTTTCCCTTCTTTCACACTAATTTTCACACCGATATGGTTTGGCATCCCCTCTTTTAAAGTAAGGGAGGATATAATTGTTGGACAAATGGATCAATAGTAACTCCTTTACACTAATATAATAACAAAAAATTTACAAACCGACTTGCCACTGACATTTTACAAACCGACTTGCCACTGATATACATGCAAAACTATTGAAACCAATTGCAATAAGATAGTTTATGATTTCATTTGCAAAAAGACAGTATATGATTTCATTTCAAACATCAAAGAAGTTATTAGCTTTATCAACTCAGAAATCAAAAAGAAGAATGGGAATTCGAGACTACACGATGCAAGTCAATTAGAACAAATATGAGTTTCTGCTGTGTTTTTTATTTTTGAATATAAAATTATTATGATTTTCATGTATGTATGAGTTTGGTATATTTGCTTCCTACTACATTAGAATATATTTGGATACAAGTATTTAGTTTCTGTACAATATAATTATTTAAAATTTGCGATGCACAGATGTTTAATTCATTTTTTCACACATATGTTTAATTCATTTTGCTTCTACTAAATGTTTGTTTGTTATTGTAGAATTCTGAGTTTTTGGTACGTATGGTTTCTAACGTTTTCCAGCATAAAAAAAATAAGAAATTAAAAAAAATCGCGAGCCGAGTTGAACTCCGCACTATGCGGAGTAACTCCGCACAGATACTGAGTTCATGTGGAGTAACTCCGTATTATGCCGAGTTAAAACTCCGCATACATCGCACAGATGCGGACATAACTCCGTACTGTGTGGATTTGAACTCCGCATAGTGCGGAGTAGAGTTAAACTCCACATACTCCGCACAGATGCTGGGTTGAACTTCGCATAGTGCGGAGTTCAACCCAGCATAACTCTGCACTATGCAGAGTTCAACTCTGCACAAATGCGGAGTTGTGTGGAGTCACTCTGCACATCACGGAGTGAAACTCCGCAGTGTGGGGAGACAATCCGCACACGCTGTGCGGAGCCACTCCGCACATCACGGAGTGAACACTCCGTAGTGTACGGAGTATTCACACCACCAAATTTTTTCCCCAAAAAAATTGACATTTCATTATTCTAAATACAATTTCACTTATTAATAATTGAATTCAAAAACATGATAAAAAATACAATCATTTACAAATCATTTATTAATACAAGAAAAATTCATTACATACATATATGAAAATCAGAATTCCTTTCGGAGGCGTTGTCCCCGAACCCCACGAGGGCGTTGCCCCATCGACCCCTGCGACCGACCGTCTATGAGAGTGCAATATATTTTTTGTTTTAAAATACGTACAAAAATATTTTGCGAGAATATATTTTTAAATTTCATCCTTCAAATATTGCAACCATAGATCCTTAAACGTTTGTCACTTGTAAAGTTCGATCCCCAAGATCATCTTTTTGTACAATGTTGGTCATTCTTTCTATCATTTATCTATTTTCTCCTCATGTTGGTATTCACATTCATCTAGATTATTATATATATATTTTTACAGAGTTTAATTAATGTTATATAATTATTACGTTGTTAGAAAATTTAAACAGTTAAATATTTGTTGAACAATTTCTTGTTACTAATTTCTCATATTCGATAGAAAATTTGATTTTCGTATGTGAATGGTTTAACAGATATGCTAATAATATTATTCAATTGTCTTAGTTGATACTACAATCGTAATAGATATTTTGAAAACATCTGTTCATGAAGACCATTCTTTTGATAACTTGGATGCTATCTTGAAAAGTAGAAATGTGTTTTACAGAGATTTCATTCATCAACAATGAATTCAAAGACATAGAGATAGACGAAATAAACTTAGAAGTGATTGCAGTGCTTATCATAAAAAGAGAAATGACCTTATGTTATCTAAAAATAATTCTTCTGTTGTCCAACTATATGAATCAAGAATTCATCAACACTTTAACACTTCGACTTCAAATGAAGAAACACATAATATTTTTAATTCTGAAGCAGAATGAACTTTTAAGGGACTGAACATACCATCTGCGGCATTTATATTACCAACTTCTACTTCCTGTAAACATTGTGAGGCACGCAAATTTTGTAGAGAAGTAAAGGCTTCTGTTGTTTTGATGGAAAAGTTAAGCTTCTTATATGTGACTCACCAGTTGAACTGTATAACTTATTTACATCTAAAGAAGTTCATTGTATGGAATTCAAAAAAATTGTAAGGGGATATAATAATCATTTTTCGTTCACTTCATTTTGTGTGAAGTACGATAAAGAACTTTTTAAAACATATAAAGTTATTTACACATTCGAAATTCAAGGACAAGTACATCATTATGTAAATGAACTTATGCCACAGAATCATACGCATTCTTATATGCAGTTATATTTTTACGATATAGACAATGAACTTCAAAACCGTATGAAAATTTCATCAAACTTTGTTGAACGTACTTTGATCGTTTTAATTGAAATCTTGAAGACAAATTAAATTTTTTAGGTCTTTAAGTGATATGAGTAACTTGCATCATCATCAAATATATATATGTTGCGATTTAGGATTTGATCAAAGAGTTTTCAATACACCTACAACATCTCAAGTAGCTGCTATATGGGTTGAAAATGATGAAAATGCTAATGTTCGTGCTCGTGATATCACTATATACGGCCATTCTAATGATTCACATAAAGTTCACTATTATTATGGGTGCTATGATCCGTTGCAGTATCCGTTACTATTCCCATATGGGGAATTTGGTTGGCATGAAAGCATTTAGAGACATAGAAGCACATATTTTGAGCCTCAATATATGTCGACATATGATGTTCTTCGCAACACAACTACTGCAACTGAATTTATCGAAAAAGAGAATGAAGGTTCGTAAATATATCATCGGTAGAGTTTTATATTTCTCCAGTAGTTGGTTTTATAAATGAGCATTTAAGTTAGTTTCTTTTTGGATTTTACAGTGCTCAGTCAAGCGAAGAATACTCAGGTATCTTATCGAGAATATTATTCCGATAAATTACAAATAAGGCCTTTTGGTAAGTCTGTGTTGCTTCACGATGGGAGATTTTTTCAATAATATGTTGTAGATATGTATGTTAAGATTGAAACTGCTAGGTTAGACTATTTTCGCTATGATCAAAAACAAATTCATGCTGAACTTTACCAAGATATTATAGACAGTGTTCAAAATGGGGAAAAAAGAGAATGCAAAGTTGGAAGAAAATTTGTTTTACCACAATCATTTACTTGTGGGCCTCGTGATATGCTTAGAAGATACATGGATGGAATGACTATTGTGCAACGTTATGAAAAACCTAATATATTCTTGACTATGACATGTAATCCAAATTGGCCAAATATTAGGCACGAACTAAAAAACAATGATGAAGTTCAAAATCGACCTGATTTAATCGTACGTGTATTTAGAGCAAAATTGAAAGAATTGAAACATGATTTACACAAAGAAAGTATTTTAGGCCCTATTATTACACATATATATGTGATTGAATTCCAAAAAAGAGGGCTTCCTCATGCACATATGTTGTTAATATTCAGATCTAGACATAAAATCTTTTATGCTGAAGAAGTTGATAGAATAGTATCATGTGAAATTCCTGACAAAAATAAATATCCTCATCTTCATTTTATTATTTTAGATATAATATGCATGGCCTCTGTGGAAATATGAATCCAAAAAATGTTTGCATTGCGGCAAATAAAAGTTGTAAACATAAATACCCAATGGATTTTTGTAATATTACAGTATTTGGTCAAAACTCTTCCCGTTATATAAATGTCGTGATAGCGGTATTTCTTTTCAAGTTAGAGGTCATATGCTAGACAATCGATGGGTTGTACCATATAATTCTTATTTAAGTGCAAAATTTAACTGTCATATTAATGTCGAAGTATATTCATCTATTAAAACTATAAAATATTTATACAAATATGTGTACAAAGATCATGATTCGTATCAATTTTTCAGTTTGCACAAATGAAAAAGAGAAAGAAATAGATAAAATTTCTGCTTACCAATCTGCTAGATGGATATCTCCACTTGAAACTATATGAATGATTTTTTCCTTCAATCTGTCAGAAATTTGTTCGACGGTATATTCTTTACAGCTCCATATCGAAAATCATCAACAAATAACGTACGACAATGACGATGATTTATCTATTGTTGTTCAGAACGAAAATACAAGAAAAATAATGTTGACGAAATTTTTTCGAATGAATGAATCAAATGAGTTTGCTCGTACACTTTTATATCAAGATTTTCCAACACATTTCGTTTGGAATGCAAATAAAAAAAGTCAGATTCGCAGAAAGAAAAAAGTTGTTATAGGATGAATAGTTACAGTAAATTCATTTGAAGGAGAACGATATTTTCTTCGTGTTCTTATGAATTGTATTCCTGCTCCAACATCATTTCAGGATTTACGAACCTTAAATGGAATCACTGTTATTACATATCCAGAAGTAGCGCTTCTACATGATTTATTAAGTGGAGATAACCACTGTGAAGAATCTGTATCTGAAGCTATTGTTTATGAAATGTCATTTTCTTTTAGACGACTCTTTGCTACACTTATTATGCTCTGTAGCCCTAATGATCCAAATTTATTATGGAATAAATTCAAAACTTATATGATTGATGATTATGTACATAAAAATATACCTTCACATAGTGTTGAAGTACATGCTCTAGAGGATATTAGTTGTATTAAAATGTTTGGACAAAAATATAAACGACTATAAAATGGTACCATTCAATGTAGATATAAATGAAAATGATAGATTAAGGGGAATGCTTGAAGATGAGACAGCAAATTTGAATATTGAAGAAGACTATATTTGTACAGCAAGTTTAAATGACAAACAACAATTTGCATATGATACAATTATGGAAAAAATAACAATGGGATCAAGTGGTGCTTTCTTTATTGATGGTCCGGGTGGCAGAGGTAAAACTTTTTTATATAAAGCATTGCTAACTACTGTAAGGTCTCAAAATTCTATTGCTTTGGCAACTGCATCTTCTTGAGTATCTGTATCTATTTCTAAAGGTTTAAAATTCCTTTAGAAATAGTTGGTGAAGTAAGATATTCTGTTAGCAAGTAATCAGCTTTATGAACTTTGTTGAAAATGTGTAAGTTAATAACCTTGGATGAAGTACACATGGTAAATCGGTGTGCTGTTGAAGCTGTAGATAAAATGTTAAGAGATATTAACGATTGTAACTTACCTTTCGATGGTAAAGTGATGGTTCTCGGAGGGGATTTTCGACAAGTTCTATCAGTAGTGCCAAGAGGGAAAAAATAAGATATAATAAAAGTTAGCTTAATTTTCGCTGACCTATGGCCTCTATTATTACATCTGCTGTTAGTTGAAAATATGAGAGCGTAATTTGGTCCTATTTTCTTTGATTACTTGTTAAGAATTGAAAATGAGACAGAGCAACAACATATTTGTAATGGCATTCAACTTTCCAATAATATAATTATACCATTCAATGATGAAAAAATATCTTTAAAAAATTTGATACATCATGTCTTTCCAAATCATATGCTGACAATTTACATGCGATGACAAATCGAGTTATTTTTATGCCTAGAAATGAATGTATTGATCATATTAACAATATTCTATTGGAACAAATTCCTGGTCAAATTTGTACGTACTATAGCTTTGATGAAGCAATCAATAAATCAGAACAGAGCTTGCAAGAAGATTTCTTAAATAGTTTAACCTCAAATGATATTCCACCACATGAATTGAACCTTAAAGTAAACTGTCATGTTATGTTACTACGGAATATCAAACCTTCCGAATGTTTATGCAATGGAACACGACTTACTTGTTGAAAATTTGAGAAGAATGAATTCTTGCTGAAATTACATCTTGCGAATATTGTGAAAAATATGTGTTTTTGTCAAGAATACCTTTTATACCACTTCAAAGTGATCAAACTTCAATTCCATTTAAAAGAACTCAATTTTCAATTAGGCCATACTTCGCAATGACGATAAACAAAGCTCAAGAACGGACACTTAATTTCATTGGTTTATATATTCCAGAGCTAGTTTTTTGTCATGGTTAATTTTATGTGGCATTGTCAAGAGCTAAAACAAGCAAGTCTCTAAAAGTTCTACTCAACCCGTCAACCATTGACGCTTCACACATCACATGTACAAAAAATGTAGTGTAGAAGGAAATCATTTCGTTCATACATCGATAGAAGAGAACGTCAAAGAATTGCAAGTCCAAAATAGAAAATCACCGTATAATATTTGCAATAAGCCTCTTTTCTGGGAAATTCAAAGAAATTCTCCTTTCAATTGTAAGCACTTCTTTCTATATATTTTTCTACAAAAAAACATGTTTATGTTTCATTTTTACTGTATTTGTTTTCCAGTATAAGACTAAGAATAATTTAAAATTTGATTACAGAGAATGAACAAATGGAAAAATGCAAAAGAAACCCAGAAAAAATGAATTGCAGTTTTGATCAAAATATGTTCATGTCACAATTGATCCTAGGATAGAGTGTATAATTTCTATACAGTTGCCCTAAATTTAACTATTATAATATGTTTAGAATATTTTATCTTAGACTCTTGGTACAGTTGTCTAACTCACTATTGTTTTTCTCTTTTGATATCATAGGTAAATAAATCGAATAAACGGGGTCACCCAACTGATTCAAAAATATTTTTGCCCACTTATTTTCAACCAAAAAAAATGTGAGTACTCTTATTTGTTTCTCGCGAATTATATGTTAAGTGAATAATTTATGTTTTGTTCTTCATTGTAATTCTTTTTAATTCAAAATAATTGGACCTTATAGGTTAAGTTTATCTTTCATGAAATTGTGATATACATTAAACTAATTGTAGCTTTGACACTTAAACTAGATAAATAGTTGATGAACCTTTAATTCATAATTTAATTTCTCCACTTTTTTTTCTTTTAAAATTTGCTTTTGTGTGCTGACTTGTAATGTTTGATTTGGTGTGCTTAAAGTTTAATTGCAAAAGATCATATCTGGGGTTATGACATCAACTTTTAGCCTCTTCAAAATGAAAAATGTAAGTACTTATACACTCACATAATTTTGAAATCGTTAATTCATTAGTCGTATCTCACTCAACTTTGATATTCTTATGATTGAAAACATTTTTTGTTTCTATTTTTATAATAGCCATTATCAATTTGCGTTGTTGATTTTGATTTTTTTTTTTTTATATTTTTCATTCATGTCGTTAATTCACACTAATCATATAAAATTTTATTGCTTCAATGTCTTTCCACTATATTATATACATATACATTTCATAACATTCAACATCTTGCATGCGGTTTGTACTCTATAGACATGTCTTGACTCTTAAGTTCGAAAATTTATTCTATTATAATACAACAATGAATTTATCTTTTATGTATTTCCATTCTACGTAGTACAGAGGGAATCTTCATGTAGCCATATGTACAATGTTTATTGTCAAACAGCCAAGTTGTAGGTTATAGAACAATTGAAGCAGCCATATACCAAAGTCAACAGTTTAAAGACTGTTATTTTAACATTTATCATTTGTAATATTCAATAATTTTTCACTTTCATAAAATCTGCTATTTGCTACTGCCATAGCTTATTTAAAGTAGTAGATGTTGACATTAATGAAGTACAATAACTATAATTCAATATTTTCTTAAATGTTAAAACCAAATCAATTAAAACCCTTAAATACTTCATGAACTCTCCAGTGACGTAGAGATATTTCTCCGTGGTGCATGACAAGTACACATTTAAGTTTGATTACAAATTAGATGAAAATCTATATTTACGATGAAATTGAAATTCGATATTGGAGCAAAATCAAATTATACCCTACACCAATGAAGCACCTAAGATCTACGAAACTTTTTTTTCAATTTTTTTTTTTTAAATTTAAGTCTTCTCTAAAGATTCAAACTTTTGTCCATCCAAATTTATGTAAATGAAATTTTACTAATATTGAAATTAGAACATATATTTAACACAATTTGTGCATTGCACGGGCAAGAACTAGTATTGCATATAAGGCCAATCTAAATTTTGCGAATCCTGATTTTTGTACGACTGAATATTATACTCATACTACATATGATATGCACGTTTATTGTCCCAATTATTCTCTTTCTTGGGCACAATAAGAAAAGTGTTGAGATGTGCACGTGTGTGACGTATGATATGCACGTTTATTGTCTCAATTATTCTTTCTTTCTTGGGCACGATAAGTGTTGAGATGTGCACGTGTGTGAAGTGCGCTATCACTATTGGAGAAAACGTGTTTGTGAAATCATATTTTTTGTTAGTGGAGGTCTCTGTTGATATTATGACATGTTTGTTGGTGACCGTTGGATGAGGATTCTGGATTCTTTTGATGGTTTAACCCTTGGTCTACTGGTCATTTTGGAGCAGTTTTTTGTTGGTTTTGAGACTTTTACCTCTCTCTCGAACTCTTCACTCGAGAAATCTTAGTTGTCTCTTCTACTTCATCTCTTTCTATTTTCTGGTTTTTTGGATCAAGAACTTGGTGTTCTCTGCTCTTCGTGATAAAGAAAGTGTGTAGATTTTGCCCTAGTCGTCTTCGAGAATAATAGGTTAAATGTAAACATGACAAATCTATATATCGACTATTCTAAACATGGACCAACAACTGCACTCTACTATTGGTTACATTAAATTAATGAATAAACCAGAAACTTAAACATAAGCCTATCGATTTATTTGGCCTAAATCAAGTTCATTTTACAAATATCTCTACATATGCTACTACTAGAATATGCAGTATATGATACTTCAAGGCATATTTTGAATGCAATGCGGATATGAATACTTGTATTCGATAACTTTATTTGCATTAACCAATAGAACTTTTATATATCCAAAAACAGCTTCCTTTTCATGAAGAACAAAGGAAGACAAAAAATAAAGAAAAAAATGAGTAAATCCTAATAGATCCCTTTTGATGCAACTTATATCCATCAAATGAGGGAAAACATAATAAATTAATTGGAAAGAATTAATGAAACTTGTTATTTTTGCAAGCACGGTGTTAAAAACATAAGTTAAATCTATATTTGTCACTGGATAAGACCGCAAAGCCTTATCTTCTGCTTATTTGGTATAAAAATGGCATGTGCAAGGCGATAATTTTTGTTCAAGTCCTCGCACGAACAAGGGGTGAAGTCATAGAGTGAGGAGACAACAACATTCGTGGAGTCGTCATGAATTCATCCAAAGTATAAAACGATAAGCTGATTTTTTGTTTGCTTCTCTTGTGTTGTTTTCTTCTTGTTGGCTGAATCACCAATTTGAGGATCTGGTGCAATTCTCAAGGTTTCATCGTCCATGCTCACAAAGCACAGCCTGAACCAACCTGGCTCAGAGCAATTGAACGAGGCGTGCCTGGTGAAACATTAAGCTCGACTTCATTGATAATTAAATGCCATAACTCCATTTTGACTTCAAATGTTGGTTCATTAAGGAGTCTCCTCAAGTCCATCCAGCAAAATAGCCCTGCATTGCTTTTCAAACTTTCAGTGCCTACTTTAGCATATCCCCTGGAGAATAATATTACCTAATTGTTCTAGTCTTTTCCAGAGATTGTTTGAATTGACATATTCAAGTCTTCCAAGATTGTTGTTTAATCCTAATATGAATTATTAGTTACACCTACAGGAGATTCATCCTTCGAAATAAGTAAGAAAACAAAATTCACATGATCACATAAGACTGGTACCATTTATATAAATGTAACAATATTTCCAAGGGTGAAAGTCATGATTGACATTATTACTCGAAAAATCTGAACGCAGTTTGAGAAGCCGACATGAACTGTGACTGTTGTGTTGCATAGTTAATTTGTATAAAGCAAGAAACAGATTCTTGTTTTCATCCAAAAAAAGTGCCTGAAATCAAATTGAGTTCCCCTCATCAGTTCCGAAAAGCTTCATCCTCGACGATGGCTTTCTCAAATACCCTTCTGCTTCAAATTTCGTGAGTGAAAGCTTACGATACTTTGAGAACTGCTCTCTGGCCTCTTCATTCCTATCCAACAAACTATAAATCATCCCTTTACGAAAATAGAGCCTGAAATCATTAAGGATCCTCCCTAACAAGCTCCTCAATGCCTCCTCCACATTCTTCTGCAAGAATTGCACTTTTCGCCATTATTAACTTCACGTCCCTCACCTTATTATCCTCCTCTGCAATGCTTAGCACCGCTTCTAACCTCTTAGTAACTGCCTCCCCGGACCCAGACCTGTCCATCAATAGGGCATTTTCGATCAATGCCTTGAATGGTATTGGGTTCTTCTCCATGAATTTTGTTTCAAGTTAAAATTAAGTACAAATCCGCATATAACTATTTACAATGTTTCAAACATAATTCCAATTTAGGTTTTCGGGGGAGTGGGTGTGGGCGGGGCCAAAGAACCTTCAACAATAGTAACTACAACTATAAATACAAATCAAACACTTGAACAACGTTGTACTCAAAACCTCTTCAGACATTTCTACAATTCCTCGATTGTTTATTGTTCATTTTGTTCCTTCGAAATTTTTTGACTGAAAATATGGAGTTCTTGTCCAAGATTGCAACCAACAATGGACATTGCGAAAAATCTTCTTATTTTGATGGTTGGAAACCATATGACTGTGATCCCTTTCATCCCACAAAAAATACTCTTGGAGTCATTCAAATGGGACTCGCAGAAAATCAAGTACAAACATGTCTGGTACATAGTATTTACAATACTTTCTAATCTCGTACTGTATAGTCAAACTCAAATTAATCTTCTGATTTTATGCAGCTTTGCTTTGATTTAATCCAAGAATGGGTTGAGAACAACCCAAAAGCTTCCATTTGTACATCTCAAGGATCAAATGGCTTCAAGGATGTTGCTCTTGCTTTCTGCATCTGGGCCTTTGCTACTGTCGCTCATTGTCATGCACCAGAAGTGTTCGATGTCGAAGGCGATGTGTATTGCTATCCATGCCGCTTCAAGTTTGAGACCAAACTTAGCCACAACATCGCAGATAATTTTGTTTAGCACCTGTGATATTTAATAGTAGTTTAGGTGATGGCATTTGTGGCATTAAATAAACAAACATCTAACGTATCTCTATATTTTGTTTAGGTGCGACTTTGAAGTTTGAATTCAGTAACCCAATAACTAGAAACGTGAATTAGTCAAGGGTGTAACAGATAGCAATGAACACTAAAGCTCACCGTTAGTGGAGATCACGAGGACACCATATGCGAAGTGAATCTAAGTAAAAGAGTCCTGAACCCGAGTGCAGAGTGCCAATGGCCGGCCTAGAAACAATCGGAATCGTGTGCACTGAAAATAATTGAATGCACAGCGAAGTTCGTTATTTGAACCCACTCTTCCTCCTTTATCATAAACGCGACTCTTTTTGCTATATCCTTGAATCCATTTAATCCTTGAGGTGTACAAAGGGAAGCTATTGGGTTGTTCTCAACCCATTCTTGGATTAAATCAAAACAAAGCCACATAAATCAGAAGAGAGATTAATTGAGGTTTGATTATACAGAACTGGACAGGATCAAACAATGTTGTTCAATACTATGTATCAAACAGGTTGTACCTAATTTTCTGCGAATCCCATTTGAACGACTCCTGAAGTATTTTCGTGGGATGAAAGGGATCATTGTCATATGCCTTCCAACCATCAAAATAAGAAAGAGTTTTCACCATGTCCATTGTTCGTTGTAATCTTGGACAAGAACACCATAATTTCAGTCGAAAATTTCAAGGAAACAATGGAGGAATTGTTGGTTAGTGGATAAGAATTGTTGGAATGTCTGAAGAGGTATTTGAGCACAACGTTGTTCGATTGTTTGATGGGTATTTATAGTTGTAGATGCTGCCTTTCAGTCTTCAAAATCAAATAACAGATTGACGTTGTGGAAGGTTCTTTGAAGGACACCCCACCACACCACACCCCGAAAACCTAAATTGATATTTTGTTTGAAACATTGTAAATATTGGTAGGCGGCTTTATAATTTTATAATTTATTTTTGAAATATAAAATAACAGGACCAAACATGTATTCGATCACGTATGGTACCCTTTTACTCAAACCAATGTTTCATTTTCAGGAATTCCAATAAAAATTGGATTTAAACTATTTTACTAGAAAAAAAATTGACACTTTGATTGACATTCTCTCACATTTGTGCTGAGACCCATGCGGGACCCATAGGAATTAAAAATGAAAAAACAATTACCCCCTCCCCTTATTGTGAGGGGTTTGTCAAGGAGGGTGTCAAACATTCCCTAGTACCCCAACAGAACTCTAAAAATTGATTTGTTCAGTAGTTAATAAATTGGAACCTATCAAGTGACACTCAATTCTAGTACAGACACAGACATTTTCAATTTGAGAGCACGTAAAAAAGTTGTGAGGAATTTTACATTCGAAAAAGTCATATCTCATATATATTTGCATCTAAAATTTTATGTGTGGTATGACTTTTTCGAATATAAAATTTAGAAAAATTTTGACGTCATAACTCATGTAAAATTTTCTAATAAAATGATATAAATTATATTGATAAATTTGTTGCGCAAAAATAATAAAAATTAATAAAATAATTGAATTTTTTTAAAGAAAATATGGATTGGACTCCTCTTTTTTAAGATGTACGTTTAATACACTTTTAACTATTTTTGATATCTATTTGGACCATTTGATATGTCTATATTATAGTTCTCGAAACGAGTTTCGAGATAACATAGACGATTTGTAGATTCGACTAGTACACGATTGTTGGAGGAATTTTAAAGTTAACATATTATCGAAATGCTAGTTTGAAACGGTCAACTTTGACGAATTATAATATTTGCTATAATTAGCTATTTCGCATGCCATTAATGACTAAAAACTAGGTCATGAGCACTTTAAAATGATATTAAAAATAAAATATTTTGATTTCGTTGACATTTTATAATGATAAAAAAAAAAAAGTACAAAAGTGGGAGGGCCACGTCATCTCATGCCACCCTTGCGTCAGCCAATGCTCAATTCTACCTCCAAATATAGCTGTATAAATGTTTTTTGAATTTAATCTCATATACGTAACATATCCTGAAACTTGTTAACAATGTTTGTGCAAATTTTTCGAGTCAAAACAAAAGAATCGTGTCCGCTAGAAATGTAGATGCCCTCGTGTGATTAATTGAGAACGTGTTTTTTGTTTGGTTAATTCGCATTTCTGAATTAAAGATTTTAGTTTTAAATTTCCGTCTCAAAAAGTCAAAAATAAAGAAATTTTGCCCAGAAAAAAGGGAAGTCCAACTTTGTGTAGTCCAAATGAGTGACCAAATTTAATTTGAGAAGGAATAGAAACCCATTTGACTGAAAGAGTTTTTGTCTATTGTAATTTATTTTATTATATATTTTTTATTATAGTTTCATTCTGACCCAAATTCTATTTAAAATTTCTATTTGAATTTCTATTTGAGAGTTCTATTGAGAGTTGGTGGCTAAAAATGTCTTGAAGAAGTCAAAGACGTAAGCAAGGAGAAGATTCACGTTGGAAACCGCTTGCAGGTTGCCCATCAGGAGCTCGACTGGTCGTGTTATCTGGTGCAATTGGATTTCGCAATTTTGACAATTTTTTCTCTTTTATTCACTCTCAAGTCTCAAACACTTCGTTATTGGTTGTCTATTATATTATGACTCCACTTTATGTTAGGCTCTTCCTTGCTATATGAGCAAACCTCATGGAAAAATCATCCTACATAATTTTTAATCCTCCATATTTGATATTAGTAAATTCTCTTTCTCTATCCATGATTTTTTTCATAGTTGAGTTTTCATATAAATCTTGTGTTTTTGTTATTATTTTTCATATTGCCATATTCTCGTTTTAAGTTTTTTAACAAACTAATATCAACGCGAGGCTTGATCAACTTGGAGTGATGTTTGATTTTTGTGATGGCAAGTATGAAATTCGATATTCCACTTTTGGATCGCAACATTTGATTTTCATTATCATGTAAAGATGTGAGCAGTAATTGCTCAAATGGACTCAGATGATTCTTTTTTGAGGTTTGATAAGAAGCCCATAACTTGGACGCTGGAGTAAAAACAATGTAAAGATCGAAATGCTTTATCTCAAATTTATCTTTATCTTTTCAGATCAAATTCTTCAAGATGTTTTAAAGGAGAAAATCGACACTACGTCATAGTTGAATTTGGAGCAATTATTAATGATGAAAAGTCTAACCAGTAAATTGTATTTGAAACAACGTTTGTAATCTCATCATATGACAGAAAGAGGGTCTATAGAAGGTCCCCTAAATGTGTTTAAGAAAATTGTCGTTGATTTGGAAACCACTGATATTAAGTACGATAAAGAGGATTTATGGTTGATTTTATTGTATTCGCTGCCCGCTTCATATATGACATTCAAAAACACCATTTTGTATAGTTGTGATGCTCATAATTAATAAACTATATGAGACTCTGCTTTTAAAGGAGAAGATGAAGCAACTTGTTGAATCTAAGACTCAAGCAAAGGGCATTGTTGTTCATGAGAATTTTTTCGATGGTTATGAGAGGGGCAGATTGCGATCTAATTACAACGATAAAATGTGCCACGTCAAAAGGCATCGCTTTTAAGTTACAGAAAAAGGATAAATTAGTTGTTATAAATCAAAAGAGAAAATAACTAGAAACTTTAGGAGAAGCGAACTTTGCAAAAGATGGTTACAGCGATGGAGAACTTTAAGATATTTTTGACTGTGACTCCAAATTTAACGATTAGATTTTTTATATAGCTTGCACATTTTATGTGTCCTATTCGGGATTGATTTTCAACATATGAAACTATTTCTAAAGG
Organism: Fraxinus quadrangulata; assembly: GCA_903798255.1. Taxonomy (NCBI): domain Eukaryota; kingdom Viridiplantae; phylum Streptophyta; class Magnoliopsida; order Lamiales; family Oleaceae; genus Fraxinus; species Fraxinus quadrangulata. Next base: position 28,429 of record CAIGRB010167600.1, read on the forward strand.
AATTGTGATAATGGAAAATAATGCACCCTGTAAGATAGTTGGTATTGTAAAGGTCAAAGTTAAAATGTTTGATGTAACTGTCAAGACACTTGGTGATGTGAGATATGTTCTAAATTTAAAGATAACTCTTATTTCCTTGAGTACTCTTCATACAAAAAGGTACAAGTACACCGGTAAAGATAGAGTTTTGAAAGTTAGCAAATATGTTCGTATTATAATGAAGGGGCAAAGAAGGTTCCAATTATATGTCTTATAGCGTTCTATAGAGTCTATTGATAAAAATCAGCAAAAATTAAGCACTCGAATGGAGTTTGAGATTAGCTTAGTACTGTTGGAGTTTGGTTCATAGTCTATATTAGAGAATACATCTCAATCTTGTTCAGAAGTTAGGGGTTATGCTTGTCACCACCATTAGCGATGCCATATTATTCTATTGCTAAAAACAGACCAAGAAAAGATATTAGACCTTCACAAAGCTTATGCTTTGAATGCAACCGTGTTTAAGCAGGGCTTGGACTTAATTGGTAATTGTTGTTAAGTTTTCCCTTATGGACTTTTGTGGAAGATGTTGAGAGTTTTATTGGATAATTTTTGAATTTTTTGTTGAAGAGTTATTATTTTAATCCTTGCAATAAAATTCGTTTCAATGCGGAGATTTGTTAGAATTCAATTATGACCCAAATTATATTTGAGAGTTCTATTAGGAGTTGATAATTGAAGAAGTCAAAGACGTAAGCAAGGAGAAGAATCGCGTTGAAGACTGCTCGTTGGCCGCTCAAGCAAAAATTTCAGTAACATCACCGCTCACTAGCCATGAGGGCGCCGCTCGAGTGGTTGTATTATCTGGTGTAATTGGATTTTACGATTTGATAGTTTTTCTCTCTTATTCAATCTCAAACGCTCTGTTATTGGTTATGCCTACTATATTAAGACTCCACTTTATGTTAAGTTCTTCTTTGTATTATATTTACAACGACTAAACCTCTCGTAAAAAATCATCCTATACAATTTTTAATCCTCCATATTTTATATTAGTGAATTTTCCTGCTCTTTTAGTGGTTTTTCTTAGTTGGTTTCCACGTAAATCTTGTGTTCTTATTATTGTTTTTCATATTGCTATATTCTCATTTAAATTTTTTAACATTTTTAAATCCTGGTCAACTGTAATTTGAACGAAATTGAATTTTAAACAATTATTTTTTGTGTGCTCAACGCATCTTTCGTGTTTTGAGCCTCTGGCTTAGTTTCGGGTAGTATCAATACTTATAAAAAGAAAGTCTTGTTTCTAAAATTCATTTTAAATGGTTCAATGCAAGTCTGCAACATCAATAACTAAATTTTAATGAACCTGCAATTGGATCACTCATCTTTAATTTCGAGCAATAATATCATTTAACTTTGATTTACGAGCAATCATGGTCACATCATCTATAACCACTAGTTTAACTAAGGTGATAAGTTGGCGTGGATGTTAAAACTATTGGAGATGATGCATATGAAAATTGAAAAATGATTGACAATATTTTCTCCTCTTGAAGTATGTTGTTTAGTAAGTCAAAAATACGTTTTTGTTTGAGCATTTTTAAAAGTGTATTTTAAGGTGAGCGATGTAGAATTTTTTGTTACGTGGAAATACACTACACATCATCTCTTCATTAGTTTTAACATTCATGTTAACGTATTACACTATTTAGATTGAGGGCGATAAATTGAGTGATCATGGTTGGACACAAATTAAAGTTGGGTGACCTAATTGCATGTTTGTTGGAAGTCCACTGACCCTAGATCCCATTTTCAACACAATAGTATTTTGTATAAGCACGACTTTTACAATTCGAGAGATGTGAATATTTTACAATTGGAGAATAGACAAGTCTAGGGTGTGCTCAACTTAGATTTTAATGAATTTATTAGAATTTATGGATTCTAGCGAATTTCGTGGATATAGAAAATTCATAAATTTATTAATTAAAGTAACTAATTTCATTGTTCTAAAAAATCAAACAAATAATATCAATAAATTTAAAATCAATTCAATTTGAATTTTTATTTTATTTATTTTATTTTTAAAACACAATCTACAAAGAAGTAAACAAATTAACATAAAATTTAATGATACGTGAATTTGTAACAAATCGAAAGGTAAATGATTGATTTGGACCATAAAATAAAATTCGATAATTAGAATAAAAGTGTAGAGATGCGCTTTTATAATTATTGAGGTCCTTACATAAATTTTTAGAAATTAAATGTATTTAATTAAGCCTATTTGAATTCACATGGAGATATGATAAATTGACGTAGTTGAATATGATCAATTTGAACTCTAAAGAGGTTAATTTATTAATTAAGAACAATTCGGTTGAATACTACTATAAGTAACTAATCTTGATTAGCGAATAAAGATGATTAACAAATAAATTGTAAGTCCTAACATGTGCATTCATTTTTTCAAAACCCTAATTTGACTAATTGTGTTCACTTAGGTAAAATTGGTATAACTAGATAATTTAGATCATCTATCACAAATTGCATTTTGATTTCATCAGTTAGGAGTTAGAAATTAAATAATGGGAACGATCATGTGGGCTCATATAGTCATTACTTATTACGATATTGTACACTTGGAATAAAAAAAATGTAGGAATTACTTTATTTGATCACTTTTAAATAATCGAGTACACTTAAATAAATTTTATATAGTTATTCTAAAATAAGCTAAAAGTTTAAAAGGAATAATAACTTAATTGAACTCCAAAATTCACTCATTAAATAAGTAAATAATTGGACTCAATTCGATTGATGCTACCAATGAAATCAGTGCTAAGTTATGGTACCTGCTTGCTTATCAAGTCCTTGACTTGTATCGATCCCTATATTCGAGGGCGTCAATAAGTGTTACCCTTGCCTCAAACCCAGATAATTTTTTCACATATAAAAAATGTAAATGTTTATCGTCTATGTATTCCAGTCCATCCTCTGACTCCTGCCTATATGGAACCTTTGAAATAGTCCAAAAAAAAAAAAAAAAA
>CAIGRB010167600.1:35502-45661 GCA_903798255.1 Fraxinus quadrangulata
ATACTGTCTTTTTTTTTTTTTTTTAAAGTCTCACGTTATTGTATTTGTATTTTTTGGTATATATGAATAAAATTTACTATTGCATTTGTTGTGGAGTCAAACGAAAACAAGATAACGAATATAAAAGTGATAAAATGATTGAAGTTGTTGTCGTAATAGAATGCACAAACGACTATCTTTGTTAAAAACGTAAATATCACTTTTTCTTTAAAAAAGTGACTTATTTTGTCACTTTTTTAGAAGCTAAAATAGCGGCAAATATACAAGAAAAAGTGATAAAAACTGAAAAAGTGACAAAATCTCAAAAAGTGGCAAAAACTTTAAAAAAAAAATCACAATCTAAAAAAGTTACAATTATCTTGGGCGTAATTAATATGGAAATTTGGAGTTCTAATTAGGTTTAAGGATATCAATTTAATATTTTATTTTTTAAAGGTAGTGGACCTAGTTCCCCTTAATTAGTTAATAAGCCTGAAACTTATACATAAGCCTTACGATTTATTTGGCCCAAATCAAGTTTATTTCACAGACATGTCATATATGACTACAATAATATACAGTATATGATACTTCAATGCATATTTGTAATGCCATGTTGCTATTTAGATGTTATTTCAATAATGAACACTTCTATTTGTTTGAGTTGCAATGCCAAAAATCCAAACAATTTAGGCTGTGATCATAAACTGGGCTAATGAAGAAACCCAATTGTCCAAACCCAATATAAGGCCTATCTCGCACTTTAAAAGAGCGACTTTAGTCCTCTTGGGTGTTTGAAATCGTTAGCAGCTCTGAATCGATGATTTCATCTGAGATCTATGGTAATGGTTGAGTTATATATATATATATGTTACTGTGGTTTGTCCTAATTAATTTTTACAACGTCTGATTTTCTTTTGGATTCTAGATTCTCTCTGTGATTTTGCCCTCGTTTACATCTTCTCTGTGTCGATCTTCAACTTCTAGTTTTTTATCTTTTCAGTTCCTTTGTGATTATACGTCTTTGTGATTTGATGTGTGAGAAGATAGTGTTGATATCAGGTTTGAGAACTTTTGGTTTATAGAAGTAGCTTCGATTGGTCTTTGAGGGTTTAGGATTAGTTCTTTTGATTTGTACATAAGGGTACATGTGTCTGAACCCAAGATCGACGATATTATGATACTAATGATCTGTTCTTTTTTCTTTTTTATATTCTGTCTGAGATCATGTGTGACATTTAGGTTATCTCTGATTTCTTGGTGTAATAGTGGTATCAGAGCCATCAGAGGTTGTTAGTGTTCCTTCGGCTATGGTCTGATTGTGAAAAATCAATTTTCACAACTAGATTTGTTGAGATTTCATTCTTAGTTTGGAACTCTAGATCTATTCAATTATAGATCTAACATTCTGGTTTATTTTCTTTGGTGAAGATTGATCCAATATATCTCTGGTATTTTTCAGTTTGCATCTTGGTATTCGATCTCACTGCTCATGGTTTTCTTGGTTGATCTAAGATATCTAGGGTTTTAACTTGAGGTTTATGGTTTCTGGCAGACAACACTAAGGATGACCATTCTGGTTTGCGACGTTTTTTTTAGTTCTATATACAATATACTTTGTTTATCTTTTCATAAAATCCTCACCTCTTCCTGTTCTTGTATTCAAATTGATTCTTGACCTGAGGACTTGATCTTCACGGAATCCTGGTGAATTTAAACATCTAAAGCATAAAGAATATTATATTATTACTTGTTATTATTGCACTTTGTCTTTTTGTTATTGTCTCCTTTTGTTTCTTGAAATTCCTTGATACTAAATATCGTATGTGATTCTATATATTGTCATACACTATTTGGCATCTACCATGTGTGTTGAATACCGTACTTCAAATAATTTTCTTGTGTTAGTAAAAAAACTCCAAATGACAACTATCACGTTTGAACATGGGGTTTTTAATGGAAAATGGGATTTCCCTATTTGGCAGCACAAAATAAGAGGAGTCCTTGTTCAATAGAAAGTTTCAAAAGCTATAACTGTTGATTTTCCTATATCTATGATTGTTGATCAAAGGACTGGAAATTGCCTATACCTTTATTATTCTGATTAGTTTTGAGAAAAGTTGAAAACTTGATAATGCTCAGGCTCTATGGGATAAACTAGAAGAACTTTATTTAGTTAAGTCTTTACCAAATATACCATTTCTTCTAGAAAGATTTTTTAGCTTCAAGATAGACTTGTCCAAAGACTTAGATGATAATCTTGATACCTTTAATAAAATGGTACAAGATGTTACTAGTGCGGGAAATAAGGTATTTGAGGAGTTCAAGGCTGTTATACTCCTCAACTGTATACTTGAGGCATATAAAGATGTCAAAGCTACTATTAAATATGTCAGGGATACCTTGACCCTTGAGATTATTATCAATTCTTTGAGGAGCAAAGAATTAGAACTTAAGACTGAAAGGCATGAAAGGGAATCTGATAGTCTGTTTATAAGAGAGAGGTCACTTAACAAGCAAAGTAATAATCAGGATAATCAGGGTTATCAAAGGAACAATAATAACATGAGAGGGAAGGAAAATATAGGTTAAAGTCTAGAACTGGAAATATAAAATGCTATGGATGTGCAAAAATTGGACATTTTATTGAAAACTGAGAGATAAGAGAGTGGACGAAGGAAATGTGGTTGAGTCCCTAGAAGAAAAAGAATGAACAAAGAGATAAGAAGGTGGATGAAGGAAATGTGGTTGAGTCCCTAGAAGATAAAACTATGGATGTCTATGTTGTTACCGAGTCCATTACTGATCAGAGAATTGTAAATTTCTCTGAGATTAAAGATCAGAATCAAGAGTGGATATTGGATTCTAGTTTCACTTTTCACATGACCTCTAGAAAATCTTGGTTAGAGAACTACAAGGATATGAATGGGGATGAGGTTGTTATGGGAATTAATGCTGCCAGCAGAGTAATGAAAATTGGCTGTGTGACTTTGAAGTTTGAAAATGGATATATCTTCACTCTAGAAAGAGTTAGATATGTTACTGATTTAAATAGAAACTTGATTTCAATGGATGATCTAGATGAAATAGGCCTATATCTAAGAAATGGCTCGTTAAAGGTGATTATAGGATCCCTTGTCATTTTCAAGGGTACCAAGAAAAATGATATATAGGTCATTAGAGCTGAGATGATTTTAAATCACACTGTTGAATTGTAAAGTACTAAAATTGATGCCACTTTAAAATAGCACAATAGATTGGCACATGTAAGTGAAAAGGGCCTGCATATTTTAAACAAGAATGGTATTTTTCAAAAATATGTGATCTAAAAAATTCCTTTTTGTGAGCATTGTACTTTTGGCAAGAAACATATGCTTCATTTTAATATTTGAAAACATGAAATTGCACCTGTTTTAGAATATATACATTCTGATTTGTGGGGTCCCTCATCTACCATCACTCAAGGTTGAAATAAATATTTTCTATCTTTGATTGATTTTTTTCTCAAAAGGTTTGGACTTCTGTTAAAAATCTGACACATTTGAAAAGTTTAAAGTTTGGAAAATTTTGATTGAAAATCAGACTTGTAAAAAGATTAAAATTTTAACAATTGACAATGATTTGAAATTTTGCAATGCTGATTTTGGCTAACTTTGTAAAGCTGATGGTATTCTAAGACATAAAACTGTGTTTTATACTCCTTAATAAAATGGAGTTGTTGAGAGGATGAATGACACTATTTTAGACAAAGATAGGTGTATGATGGTGAGTTCTGGGTGCCTAAGTGCTATGGGGAGAAGTTGTTACGATAGTTGTGTATGTGATTAATAGAACTCCTACTAATTTCTTAGAAGCCAAGACTCCTGAAGAAGTCTGATGTGGAAAATTACTAGATTATGGCCATCTTAAACCTTTGATTGTGCTACCTACTCTCATCAGAGTATAGACAAGCTAGAACCAAGATCCCAAAAATGTATTTTTATAGGATATCTTGAAGGTGTTAAAGGGTACAAGTTATGAGCCAAAGGTATTAGAGGTTTTAGGATGATCATTAATAAAAATGTGACATTTAATGAAACCAGTATGCTCTGTTTGAGTGAGAAACATCAAGATGATGTTCATGTTAATGACACTGAGAATGTGACCAGGCTGCAGGTAGAGATTTGGTCATCATCTGAGCACATATATGATGCTCAAATTGAAAATGAAATTGAGAATAATTATGATTTACATGAAGAATGTGAAATTACTGTTCAAGAATATCGTGGTGGGAAATATGAGAATTCCTTAGATGATTATCAACTAACCAAGGATAGAACTAGAAGAGAAATAAGAGAGCCAGTTAGAATGAGAGATTATCTGTCCTTAGCTATCATATCTTATCAGAATTTGGCCTTTAAGGAACCTATATCTTATAAAGAAGCTGTAAGTTGTCATTTATCTAGAGACTGGAAGCTTGTCATGGAAGAGGAAATGAATTTCCTATTAAAAAATAATACATGGGTTTTGGTTCCTAAACCTAATAATAAGTCCTTAGTTGACTGTAAGTGGATTTACAGTATAAAAGAAGGAAACTCTATGAAGCAACCTGTCAGGTTTAAGGCCAGATTAGTGGCAAAATTATTTACTCAAAAACCTGGTATTGATTATAATGAAGTATTTTCACTTATTGTTAAATATACCACTATAAATGTTATGCTTGCTTTAGTTGCTCAATATGATTTTGAACTTCAACAAATGGATGTAAAAATTGTATTTTTTATTGTGATTTAGAAGAAACCATTTATATGCATCGGCCACAGAGGTTTATTGATACTAATAAATCAGAGCATGCCTGTTTGTTAAAAAGATCCTTATATGGACTTAAACAATCACCTAGGCAATAGTACAAAAATGTTTGACAATTTTATGTTATCTATTGGTTTTATAATAAGCTCATTTGATCATTGTTTGTACCATAAGAAGGATAAAACTGGATCCATGATTGCTTATCTGTTTTTGTATGTTGATGATATGTTGTTAATTGGACAAAACATAAGTGACATTAAAAGATCTCTAAATTCAAATTTTGAAATAAAAGACTTAGGTCGTGTTAAAAAGATTTTAGGAATGGATATTAAAACAGATAGATCACATCAAACTTTATTTATGTCTCAATTTGATCATGTGGAGAAAGTTTTATCTGAATTTGCAATGCATGAATATAAATCTATCACTTTGCCTCCTGCTAGTCATTTTAAATTGAGTAAAGATCAGTATCCTTTTGATGAATCTAATGTAAAATACACGCAAAATGTGCCTTATACTAGTGCTATAGGATCTATAATGTACACTATGGTATATACCAAACTTGATGTTACTTATGCTATTAGTACTTTAAGTAGGTTTATGGCCAACCCTGGTCCTGAATATTGGACTGCTTTAAAATGGTTGTTAAGATTCATGAAAGGAATTTTTAATTTGGGTTTGTGCTTTAATTAATCCATGTAAGGATGGTGTTGTTTTAAATGGTTTTGTAGATTCTGATTATGCTGGTGATATAGATAATAGAGAATCGACCACCTCTTATATGTTTACTTTATGTGGCACTTGTATAAGTTGGAATCACAATTACAGTCTATTGATCTACTATAGAAGTAGAATATGTGGCGGTAACTAGAGCCATAAAAGAGTCTTTATGACTTCAATGTTTGTTATGTGAATTAAATGTGCTTTCACACCATGTAGTTGTTTACTCAGACAGTCAAAGTGTCATTCATTTATGCAAAAATCCCGTTTTTTCATGAAATGACTAAACATATAGATGTTAAAATGCATTTTATAAGAGATATAATTCAAAAAGAATTTATAATACTTGAGAAAATTTCAACTCAATTTAACCCTGCTGATATGGGAACCAATCTACTTCCTCTTAAAAAGTTCAAATCTTGTTTACAAATGTTGAATGTTCTTTGTGACATTTTAGGTATCTATATCCACTTGACGTTAATGATTACTGGAGTCAAGGGAAACATCTGTTAGCTATGATGATTATTCTCTGTTTTATTTTGGTGATCATTGTCATTAAGATGGAGATTGTTTGGGTTGTGATGTCAAAAATCCAAATAATTTGGGTTGCGATGATAAACTGGGTTAAGCTCACTATCGGTATTATATTCCATTGCTTGATAATTTAATGAAGAAGCCTAATTGCCCAAACCCAATATAAAGCCTGCGATTTTAGTCGCCTTGGGTGTTTGAAATCGCTAGCTACTTTGAACTGTTGATTCCATTTGAGATCTACGGTAATTGTTGAATTATATATATAGGTGCATGTGGTTTGCCCTAATTAATTTTTACGCAGTCTAATTTTCTTTTGGGTTCTAAAATTCTCTATGTGATTTTGCCCTTGTTTCATCTTCTCTGTGTCGATCTTCAACTTCTGGTTGTTTTGAACTTTTTAGTTCCTTTGTGGTTCTGATTCTTTGTGATTCGATCTGTGAGAAGAGAGTGTGTTGATTTTAGGTTTGGGACTTCTGGTTCATAGAAGTAGCTTCAACTGGTCTTTGAGAGTTTGGTGTTGGTTCTTTTGATTTGTACAGAAGGGTACAATATGTTTGAGTCCAAGATCGATGATATCTTGATGCTAATGACCTGTTCTTTTTTCTTTTTTATATTCTAATTGTAAATCTGAGATACTGTGTAAGACCTTTGGGTTATCTCTAATTTCTTGGTGTAATAGTATTTAATAACTTGTTCGCATTAGCAAATAGAACTTTCACATTTCCAATAACAGCTCCCTTTTTCATGAGGAACAAAGGAAGACCAAAAAAATCAAGAAAAGGTATAAGTCCTATTAGATCCCATTTGATGCAATGAACATCCATCAAGTGAGCAAAAACATGATAACTTTATTGGAAAGGATGGATGAAACTTCTAATTATTTTTGTAAGAAATCATAAGTTAATCTATATGTTCGTCACTGGAGAAGACTGCAGAAGCCTTATCGTCCGCTTATTTAGTATAAAAAGGGCATGTGAAGCACGATAATTTTTGTTCAAGTCCTTGCACGAACAAGGGGCGAAGTCATAGAGTGAGGAGACGACAACGTTCGTGGAGTCATCATGAATTCATCCAATCTACGAAATGATAAGCTGAGTTCAAGTTTGCTTCTCTTGCATTGTTTTCTTGTTGGCTGATCCAGTCCTTTTTCCTGAATCACAAATTTGTGGATCCTCTTCAGTGCGATTCTCAAGGTTTCATCGTCCATGTTCGCAAAGCACACCCTGAACCAACCTGGCTCCAAGCAATGGAACGAGGCGCCTGGTGAAATGTTAAGCTTCACTTCATCAATAATTAAATGCCATAACTCCATTTCGGCTTCAAATGTTGGTTCTTTAAGGAGTCTCCTCAAGTCCATCCAGCAAAAGAGCCCTGCATTGCCTTTCAAACTTTGAATGCCTACTTTAGCAAGTCCCCTGGAGAATAGACATTGCCTTGTTGCTAATCTTTTCACACTCTCATCTAAGAATTTTTCCACAAAATTGTCGTCTGATAGCATTGAAGCAATCAGATGTTGAGTCTGAGTTGAAACTAAACCGAAACTTGACATTTTCCGTGCACAATTCACTACTGCATCGTTGTATGAGTATATAATGCCTACGCGGAATCCAGGAAATCCGAGGTCCTTTGACAGGCTATAAACTATGTGAATAAGATCGCGGTTTTTACATACCGCGCCGTCTTCTGCTATCTCGGCAATGCTAATAAAATGGGGCTCGTTAAAAACTGTGGCAGAATATATCTCATCACAGATTAAGTGGATGTTTTTCTCACTGATGAAGCTCGTTGCATCTCTTAATGTGTCTCTGTCCAATACAGTGCCTAATGGATTTGAAGGATTGTTTAGAATCAAGCCCTTAACTTTGATATTAGCCTCCTGAGCTTTTTCATATGCATCTTCTAAGGCTTCTCTAGTGAGCTGAAACTCGTTCGAGCTTTCGCAAACCACTGGGAGAAGTTGTATACTTGTTCGCCATCTCAAATCTCGATCATATCTGCAAGAGAGTGCTTAATTGTTTAGCTCGACAAGAAATGAGTAATTGTACGTATAACGGATAAACTAATAAATGGTCCGTAAATTCGATATCGTGTAAAAATCTTCTTAGCTATTAATAAATGTACCAGACTTTGATATATATATATATAAAGCAAAGCGGTCTTGACTTGAAAGCGTATTGAAGGTATATATGGCTATGAAGAAAAATTGGTTTTTTTCCATAAATATGGACAAGTTGAATCGTGAGATTGTAATAGAAATGCCTACTTTTTTTTCTTTTTTGTTTTTTAAATTTTTATTAGAAAAATATGAAGTTATCATGGCCTCACACCAATAATTTATGAGCTTTGACATTGCCCATGTCCCACAATAATAATCCTAATAAAAAATCCAAATAATTAAATAAAATAATTACTTCAGTAAATAAGAAATTGAAATTTTACTTACCCTGGATAATAAGGTGTAGGCACTAAAAATGCTTCGCCGGGATCCGCCAAGCAAAAGGCCAATGTCTCATGAGCACCGGTGGCACCGCCGCTCATTACAATACGGTCAGGGTTAAATTTGACTTTATTTCCTCGCACTTTCTCCATGAATCTTGCAACGGACTGCAAATTCATATTTTCAAATTATAAGACTTCTTTTGCTGCAGAAAGGTCAATACTTGATTACTTATAAGCAATTACAATTTAATTTAATTTTACTTACATTTCTGAATTCTGGCAAGCCATGATAATCTTGAAAATTTGATATATCCTTGAAGTCATTCGATCCTTGAGGTGTACAAATGGAAGCTTTTGGGTTGTTCTCAACCCATTCTTGGATTAAATCAAAGCAAAGCTGCATAAAACGGAAGACATATTAATTGGGGTTCGACTATATAGTACTGGACAAGATTAAACAGTATTGTTCAATATTATATACCAGTCATGTTTGTACCTGATTTTCCGCGAGTCCCATTTGAATGACTCCATGAATGTTTTTTGTGGGATGAAATGGATCCTTGTCATATGCCTTCCAACCATCAAAATAAGAAGAGTTTTCGCCATGTCCATTGTTGGTTGCAATCTTAGACAAAAGCTCCATATTTTTCAGTGAAAATTTCAGGGGAAGAAAATGAACAATAAACAATGGAGGAATCGTTGGTTAGTGGACAAGAATTGCTGAAATGTCTTGAGTGAGGTTTTTCAGTTCGACGTTGTTCAAATGTTTAATGGGTATTTATAGTACTTGTTGCTCTTGTGGAACAGTGGAAGGTTCTTGGAAGGATAACTCAAAAATCTACATTGGAGTTATGTTCGAAATATTGTAAATATTGGTAGGCGGGCTTTTTTACTTAATTTTAACTCGTGACAAATTGCAAATAGGTTATTTTGAACACAATTTATATTGGGAACAATACATATTTAATATGTTTGAAAGATATAATTTCAAAATTAAGAAATATGTTTTAAAATTTTAAACATTGGGTCACAATTAAATTTAATTAATTAAATAGATAATTAAATAAATATATTAAGTTCAAAACATTATACAGTTTATGATCATAATTACATACTAGTCGAAGTCACAAATCACAAATTTTAAAGATCACAACTTAATTATCGTTCAAAAAATTTCAAATTGACTAATCACACATTTTTTCTTTGTCACAAATTACAAATTCTATAGGTCACAATTTGTTTATCGATCACAAATTATCAAAATAATAGGTCGTGTATTTTTCTTCAATCACAAATTATCAAATTTATATGTTCAAAATTATTATATTAATTGGTAATTCTCGATCATAAATTATCAAATTTATTGATCACAATGAAACAAAACATGAGTCATGATTATAAATTTAATCATAATCTCATATTTTTCTAAATCACAAATTATTTATTTTCTCGTTCACATATTTCTCGATCACAAATTAATTAAATTTATTGATCACAATCACCAAAATAATTGGGTTATCTACACCCCCATCCAATCTCAATTTACTAAGACATCAACCGAACGTCATGTCACCTCACCACCACCACCACAGTCGCCGCTGCCGCCCAACCATTTGCAAAACACCAACCACCACCAACAGAAACCACCCTAAAGCTCCAACTAAACAGTAGATCGGAGGAAGAAATCACCATTAAAATA
>CAIGRB010167600.1:55251-76642 GCA_903798255.1 Fraxinus quadrangulata
TTTCGAACCACTTCTCAATAATTTTATTGTCAAATATTTTAAATTCTACAATTTTAACCAAAATTATATGGAACAAGGGTGGGGATCAAACTCGTGACCTCTCCATTAAATAATGAAGACTTGACCATTGTAGCACTCATGGAATTTAATAATAAATTCACCAGAATAATATATACAGTTGTAAAAGTTCAAACACATGCTATTCCTATGAATTATACAAAACTAGACCACAATATCATTTGGTGAATATTGTTAATTTGCACAATAAAATTATATATGTTTAGTTTCAACAAAGTAATTGTTATATTTAAATTTTAGACATTGTTTGATTTTTTTTTTTTTTTTTAATTTCTCTTCTTTTCAACAAAACATTTTTCAATAAAATAACATACATACAAATTCAAAATTTTTCTTTATTTTTAACCACACATTCTTCATCAAATCACTATTTTAAAATGCATTTTTTGCAAGAAAAATGGGTATCAAACGGGGCTCTTAATATTTTATTGCTGTCAACGGTCGACAGTCAACGGCCGTCAGTACTGACTCAAAATCCTGGATCCGTCACTACGTAGTATGAATATTTCGTGATGAGTCTGGCTGAGATATTAGCACTTTCTTACTATCAACACTTGGAACACATGCAAAAGAAAATTGAAATGTCGACCGAGAGAATGCATGTTGCTAAACTGAAAGAATCACAAGTGAAACGGTATTTCGTTTTTAGATTATTTCCAAGCATGAACCTTTGCCAAATTGTAAGTGCACATAATATTCATGATAAATCAATTTTGATACCCACCCTACAGCATAGTACAGAGGGCATTTCTAGTAATACTTTTTAAGGCACACAATTATTGTCGTTGTATGGAACCATGTTTCTTTATAATAATCAATTTTTTGCTTAAAATTTGCTAAAAATCACTCCCAGATCGAGATTTGGACCCTTCTCAAACTTAATTTAATAACTTTTCTTTGACACTAGGTACGTAGAATCTCTATCATAGCTTCACGCTTATGGTTGAGCCATGGATAAATCTATCTTTCTGTATATTTGGCAAGATTATAGTGACTTAAAGGGGTAAAGAACTTTGAAACACATATTTCAGTTTGGGTAAAAAAATATTTCAAAATCTTTATTTGATTTTTCTCTTACCTGGTGATTTCTTAAAATATTTGCCAATGTGGCATACCTGCCGAGAAAATCGAGAACTAGGCCCAAGTCCGGTCCTGTTTGTTGCTACCGGTTCATCAGTTCAGAATTAAGTTATTAACGAATTGAAATCTCAAATCTGTGAAAACTAGAAATCCTTTTTTTACCTTCGATCCGTCTCTTTCTCTTCCCCATGCCATAGAATCAAAACAACATCTTTTCTTCCAAGTTTTTGATTGATTCTTGATTCCAAGTTCTATTTTTAGTTGATTTCTTCCATATTGGTTACCAGGGTTTGAGCTTCATTGTGCTCCATTTTTCCATAATTCCTCCAAGATTCAATTAATTTAGGGATAAGATTTTTTATTTATTTTTTTTTTTTTCACATGTTTCACAATGTAGAAAATTTTGATTAAACTTAGAAGGAAAAATTGCAGTCAACAACCCAATAATTAAGGTTATGATACTAATTCCCGTGACCTTTTCTAACGTTTAGTGTGTGTTTGTTCAAAATTATAATTGATTATAAGCAATAACACGTGATTAAAAAGTATGTAAAAGTTGTGAATTTTAGAAAATTGATGAAATAAAAAGATTTAGATTAAGTTATAAGCATATAAATTTTGACAAACATTGACCTTATTCGGATATTTTTCCGAATAAAGACGATTTTTTTTTTTTACTTAATTATTTTTAACTGGTTAAGAATTCAATCCAAGTGCTCCAGCAAAGCAGGATAAATGAGCGAAATTAATATCAAAATTTGGAATTTCATTTTAAAAGGTTAATCTTATTAAGAGGAGTAACACAAACTCTTAAATGTTGGTTAATGTTTTCATTTTTATTCAATGTGAGATTTACCTAACATGTCACTCAAGAGGATTATGCTATTTGTCCAGAAAAGGATATCCAGAAAGTGTGCCAGAAAATGATGTGTAGCGAAGTGATTGCATGAAAAAGTTATATGTATTTTAAACTGTCCAATGATAGAGTGTCACGAGACATTATGTAACCCATTATTTAAGACTTGATGTACATGTAGCAAGGTCCCACTCAACATGGTGTCTTGCTTGAGCATACCAATCTTAAAATGTGACATCGTTTGAGTCTTAATTCGATAGAATTGTTCATTTGAGCTTAATAAATCTTGATAGAATATTAAAATTTGAGATTTCATATTAAAATATTAATTTTATTAAGAAGTGTAGCCAGATTCTTATATATTGATTAATATTTTCATCTTTATTTAACGTAAAATTTATCCCTTAACAATTAACTCAAAAACCCATTTACTAAACACCGCATCTTAGGTTTTTTTCACTCAAATTTAACTCATCATTAAGAGATTATTCAATCCAAGTGCTTGTTTGGTACAACTAATTTTTGTGATCAAATTTCATTTTTAATCATATACTTTAATGATTCCCACACGCTTTTATCAACTTTAGTTGTTAAAAATTGACATAAAATAGACACTAAATCTAAATCCATATCACAAATGGTCAAGTTTGATTTTTCCTTCAAACTTAAGTATTAGATTAAGCTGAAGTCACATAACTTCTCAAATAGCCTCATTTACATTTGCAGTAGGTTCAAGTGAAAAAATAAATAAAAAAATCAAGAAATGTAGCATCCATAGCTTGAACCTACCAAACAAAGAATTTTCCTTGGCTTAAATGTATTTGAAAATAGTTTTTTTGAGAAAAATTTCATCGTCGTTTTTTGAGAGAAACAGTATCGTATTTTCCTTTACCAGGTTATACTCTATGGTTTTGCACTTCATTTATAGTCTCTTTAATTATAATCTATTTCGATATTGAATAATGCGACTTCATTCGTTTAACACATTTATACAGTAAAGAATTTTCCTTGAGCAGAAAACTTGAAACTTCTCCACTTAGAACAAAAGTAAAAAATGCACTGAAATTTCAAAAATAAATGTGAACAATTCCTTTTACATGAACACAGTTATATTTGGATGACAAATATATACATGCGTATGCAAATTTGTATATCTAAAATCAAATTAGAAAGTAAAACCAGTTAGGTACGTTGGCGCAACTGTTCTAGAAATCAACACCAATTGTTTAATGCATGCAAATCACATTAATAAAAAGCCTTCCTCTAGATAATGTAAAAAAAGGACTTTTTTTTATAGAAAACTGTAAAAAAGGACCAAGGGTTTTTTGCATAATTATTTTTGTATAAACTATAAGGGGAGAGCTCATCAAAATTCGGGCCGCGCTTTTTTGTTTTCGTCTGTATCTACTTCTAGGAGACTGCATAACTAAGCCCATGTTTGGTAAATTTTGATAAAAGTTGATGAAATGTATGATTGAAAAGTTAATAAAAGTTGTGGATTCTTTAAAATGTGTAGTTAAAATGAGTTTTAGGAAAAATAAATTTTAGAAAATGGGGTCGGGCAAAATGAATTAATGAAGACTTTTTAGAATAGTGACTGTTATAATTTTGATGTTTTTCTGCTAGCTAATATAGAGTTTGGTAGCTGTTTTGAGCATTAAGTTCTATGGAGATAGCTTCTTAAAACTCATATAAACATTTTAGAGCAAGTCAGAGAGCCAAAAGGTAACCTAGCAGAAGATTTATGTGACTTAGACTTCTCAAAAAATATACTTTTTAAGTAAATTTTAAGCTTAGCCAAGCACGTCGTTAATGTGGTACAGATATCTCTAAGAGCAGTAGTCCAACTCTCTCAAAAACACACTAATAGATGCATTTAGGAAGCCAGATTATTAATGCTCCTACTAGGTTGCAGTCTTAATATACCATCGTTAATGTGCCTAGCCCCTGTTTGGTCCACATTTTCTCAAATTCATTTTCATTCAAATATTTTATGGGATCCACAACTTTTCAATCACAAATTTAATCGATTTTTATCAAAATTTACTAAAAATTTGATATTTAACTAAGCAAAATAGGGACTTGGTATTTGACCAATAAATTAATATCATAGATGGTGTTTTCATGCTGTTTAAAATGGATTTGATAAGTGAAATTTTTGGATTTGAGGCTAAGGAATTACTTTCCTTAAGGTATTATTTGCTCCCACTTGATGCGTTTGTTAGAAGGGTTTAAATGAAAAATTACCTCCAAGATACAACAAACACGACAATTTTGTTAAATTCATGTAACGCTGTTGAAACTGTTTATTTCAAAATCGGAGAATGTGAAAAATGAGATAAATAATTGTTTTATTCTTAGAGCTCAATCATATATTTATAGAATTTCAAAAGTTGCAACTTTTCATATCCTCCAATTCTTTATAGCTGTGTGCATTCATGAACTTACACTCATTTGTGAATTTGAACTATTTATGAACTTAAATCATTCATGAATTTATACTATTCTGAATTTAAAGGTTCATGAACTTTCACTAGTGATGAATTTACAGTATACACCAATTTATAACTTACATTGATCTCCAAATATAGCAAACTCAATCTCCAACAGTTCAGGTTTGGTGCTAGTGAAGTTTCTAATTCCATTCTCTTTGCAAATGAATTATGGGATTGTATAGAATTAGAAAATAGAGACACATGAAGATTTAAAATTTATAGAGGTTCGCTTCAAGGTGAGACTACGCTCTCTTCTGTCTCTATAGTAATTCACTATGATAAAAAGAAATTAACAAACAAAAAACAGCACGATCTATTCTCTTTAACCTCTATCTATTTTTATGATGATCATAAATAAATTTTAATGACGACTTCCTATTTTGCATACTCCGCATAGCGGCAATAATTACGTTTCAGAATTTAACAACAAATGTGGGGGCAAATGAGTGATTCATGCCAGTACATATGCCCATAAATTTGCCAATGTAAAAGAAAGAAACAACACTATTGGGTTCGAGGAAGGCTTCATAGTTAATGCAAAGCCTTTAAAGAAAGTGTAACTCAGGCGCTTCAAGAGGAAGAAAGTAATTAAGCTAATCTTATTAACTTTCTAAATAAAATGTTGGAAAAAAAAGAGGATTTTTTTTGTTATATAGTTTGATAGCAATTTTACAATCCTTTTTCAAGCATGCTAACTTCACATGAACAACCATAATGTGCGACACTAAAAGCGTTAAATAATGATTTAGTACCTACGAGTTCATTGAAATGCATCGCTGAAAATGAAGTTTAGTCATTACTTAGGGTGTGTTTGAGTCACATTATTTTGGAAGAATGTATTCTGGAATAGTAGATCGATAGAGAATTTGTGGTTAAAAAAGAAGGAAAAGTTATTGATGTGATAAAAATATTATTTTATTGAAAAATATGTGGTTGAAAATGAGAAGAAAAATAAGAATGAAAATTTTAATGTATACCAACATGGGCTTAACAAAGAATTTAGCTATTTCGAGGGTTGATGACTGATAACGATAACGAGAGCACTTTGGGTTTATTAGGGCCTTTCTTATACTTGGTGTAACGACCTGAGGCTATCTATCGACTTTTTGACGACAGTTCAGGTCATGCTATTTAATAGATAAATTATTTTTGCGGAAACTAGTATACTTGTATTCAAAATTGCAGTTTTATATCATTTTAATATAAAGTTGATAAGGAACCTTAGGTGAAAAATCAAAGACTCCATTTGGTAAATTTAATGAATCAATTATTAATGGCCAAATTTCATTTTAAACCACACATTTTAATGAACCCACAAGTATAATCACTTATTCACGACTCTTATTTATTTATTTATAAATTAAGCCGTTTATAAATTCTTCCCAAATGGAGTCTTAAAATTTGTCGCGGACTATGTTGCACACCCTATAACAAAAGTTGTACAGTCCAAAAATCTTGCAAATGACAAAGCTTTCATTGTTAAAAGTTAAAACCCCTAAAGTAATCTTCAAAATTGCTGCCTCAAAACAATTTTATAGCTGTATAGGCAGAAGTTTGATAGACCACTGAAAATAGTTTGTTGATTATATGACATCAAAACTTATATTTCTGAAAACTAATTAAAAGTACTTCATTTAGGGGTCGGGGGTCAATTTTTCATGTTAGCAACCTCAAACAGCCACCCAAAGTGGCTATCGAGCTATAATAGAATCCGTGCTAAACCACCAATTTTTCGATGAATTTTTAAAAATTCCTCATATTTCGCTATAGGGTGTAATTTATATATTTAGAAAGCCCTAAAAACATGCTATATTTAGTATAGATTTGAGTGGAAGCTGAAGACTTAAGAGTCGTGATAGTAACGTCGCGTTTTCATTAGAAAATGCGAATCTAACAATCTATGACACATGTTTATGCAAGGTAAAATTTCTGCATTTTGTAGACTCAGATACCATATCAAATGCCAAAGACTTTCGACTCATTCTAATCCCACACTTTGAGTGCACGATCAAAGTGACTGGTTGTGCAATGATTTTCACATTAACATTTCAAACTTTGCAATATTATGTGCCTATTTGATAAAAATTAAAATTTTTATTTTTATTTTTATCAAGTTAACATATTTAATGGACCTATAACTTTCAATCACACATTTGATCAGCTTTTATCAAAATATTCTAAAATTTTGATTTTAATCTTCACTAAACAGGAGCTACATCTTCTCATTAAGAGCTTGCTTTGGAGTTTTGAAGTGGCAGTTATGGATTTTTTTAAAATTATCAATTTTGTGCACTCATGAGCGGACTGATTTTAAGTGATTTTAGTAATTCTCTTTCAAAATAGTCAAATCCATATTTGAGAGTTTATTATTCAAAGGTTCTGAAATTTTATTAAATAATAGAATGACATATATGTTCGAAGATTTGCATTTGAGTTTTTCAAAACAGTTAAATCCATACTTGGGAGTTGTGAGATGTTGTTCACATCACCCTTACAAAAATTGAGGTCAATATATTCAACGCCACTTTTTTTTTCCTTAAAAGAATGTTAGTAAATTTCCTCAAGCTATACATAGCCCCTGTTTGGTGGCCATTTTTTTAAAGAAAAATATTGTTTTAAATAGCGATTTTTAAGAGAATGTGTGATTAAAAAGTAAAAAAAAAATTGAATTTACGTATAAAATATTTTATTGTGCGAATATATAATTGAAAATAAGTATGTAGAAAAAGGAATTTTGAAAGAATAGAAGACAAACATGGACATAATTGTCAGTTTGTCAAAAAAATAGATTTTGGGTGACTTTTGATGAATAGCATGCTACGGTAAATTTATATTGAAGTAATACAAAATGTTGGCAATGCCATATTTTTTGCAATAAATTACCACAATTTAAAATAGTTTTTCATAACTCATGAATAGATGCACTAACATTTTGTGGGGTTGGACATGGTACGGTTCATTTCTAAAAAGAATCGAATTGAACTCAAATTTTCAGGAATTTAGCAAATAGAACGTCGGATCCAAATTTAATTATGGAACTCGAAGATGAAGATACCGAGCTTACAATAATAAAGAGAGACACAATAGACCTTCCAATTCGATTTCTCCAACATGATAGAAATGACACTACGGTAGAATAAGAGATTTAGATAAATTTAGGTTAATTTAATTAAGTTAAGGTTGGCTAGAAATTATAACTAGAAAAATCATATTTTGAGTTTGTGCTAAATTAATTAGTTAACAAATTAAAAAAATAATTTGGCATATTTAAGATAAAAAAATTTAAAAAAAATTAGGGAAGTCCAATTCTTATAGTTATTTGGTTCTTGGTCTAAAATCGAGAATCGAACCAAACCTGTCGGTTATCGATTCAAATACCAATTCAAATATTTAATTTAAGAAGAATTGCTCAATTTGATTCAGTTCGGGTCGATTTGAGAATTTTGTCCTGCTATAACCACTTCACTGAAATATATAAAATGAATATGGTAATCCTCGTATAATTATATTTTACTGCTGAATTTATGGATAAGTTGATTTACAATGACTTATTTCTTGAGTAAATTCTATGTAATTTAACACAGGCTACAATTTGAATCCAATATCGACACATAAATTCTAAAATTATCTATGAAAATGGTATTATGAGATTTTATATCAGGTTTCTATGTATGTCATCTGTGTCTAATAAATTTCATTTTTGGTTTCTTGAAGAAACTATGTTGGATTTTTATTTTTATTTTTTTGCTCGATTTGTCTTTTAGTTAGACATTGATGTTTGGATTTTTCTTGTTATATTTATATTGTTCGCGTTTTTAACATTTTTTCCATTCCCCCTCCATTGTATACAAATAAATCTGTGGCTCCGAAAAAGTTTCATAACGAGGGTGAAAATCAGAGTTATGATTCTGATTCGAGTTTCAGTTCTTTTTTTGGAATTCAAGCTTGTTTGTTTGATTATTAATCTGGGTTGATCTTATAATTATTGCGTTTGCAGTGCCTTTTAGAATTCTTGATTGTTATTTTTCTATTGTGATTCTTTGGATTTGTTTGTTTATTTTTTTCAGATTTCATCTTTAATTTGCATTGGCTTTCTTGAAATTTAACCTACATTTTCGGATTTTCTGCAAAAATAGGTATATTTGTTTAGTATTCTGAATTTAAAAGTACCAAGAATCTAAAAGGCCCACTCAAAATTGCACCTAAAGTTAAATATTTTCACTCTTCAAACAATCTAATGCAAGTGCCCAAAAAAAAAATTGTCAAATTAATAAACAAATCAACAAGGAAAATGATAGGCGCGGTTAGATGGTATAAACAATTGGTAGAAGGGGTACTTGTGCATAAGAGTACAAAAGACTTGTATTGAGAGACCTGGGTGTGGCCGCAAATGTATCACCTCTATCTCCTCTTCTTTTCGTTCCACCATTTTAACTCTACTTTGGATCGGCGATGATAGTGATGTTGAGATTGAGAAAGCAACGGTTAGAATCGTCTGTGTTTGGCAAAGCTGCGTTAAAAGTCGGGTCGTTGGTTTGGGTTTATTAGTTGTGGGCTCTTGAGGGTTTCTTTTTTGGGACGAGGATTTTGTTATGGTTTCTATTGGGGTGTATGGGCACCTAATCCCACATCGAAAGTTTAGGTTGAAGATGTGGGCTATATAACCTCTTGGGCACCATTCCCTTAATAGCTAGCTTTTGAGGGTGAATTCTACTCAAGGGGTTATAGCAGTAGTATCAGAGCAGACGCCACAAATGGTAACGTCAGCATTGCAGTGTTCGTTCGAGACTAGTCAACAACTAGTGCACAACCATGTCTTTCGACTCGGGGAAAGCTTAGGGTTATGGGTACCTGCTCGACGTGGACATCGAGTTGGAAGCGTGGTGATTTGTCATGATTTCTATTGAGGTGTATGGGCACCTAATCCCACATATAAAGTTTAGGCTAAAGATGTAGGCTTTATAATCTCTTGGGCACCCTTTCCTTAATAATTAGCTTTTGAGGGTGAGTTATACCCAAGGTGTTATGACAGATTTGAGCTTGTTACAGCGGTTCAAGCGTGGGTGTGGAGAAGGTGATGACTTTTTGGATTGTGAAATAGAGGGGGTGTGAGGGTGGTGCTGACGGTTGGGGAAGACAACGGATTTGCCAGGGTCGATGTAGGTAAGAAGATGATGATTGTTGTGGAAATGAAAACCTGACCGTAGAAAAAAGATAGAAAGAAGAAAGCGAAAAACAAGGCGGGAAAATACATGAAATTTCAAATAAAAGCACAATTGGGACTTCAAATATCTATTGTTTATTCCATACCATCTGACATCTTTGCAGACCATTACAGTTCCATTATGCGCTCTTCCAGTCAATACCCAAAATTGCCCTTAATTTGCAAAATTAGACCAAAAAAATATTCAAGCACAGTTACATAATTCATGTTTAAGTCACATTAAAATTTTCATTCTTATTTTTTATTCATTTTTAATCACATATTATTCAATAAAATAATATTTTTCATCACATCAATAACTTTTCATTTTTTTCAATCACACATTTTCCATCAATTTACTATTCCAAAAGACATTCTTCCAAAATAATGTAGCTCAAACACACTCATAGAGAGGTAAATTGGACTTTTGCCAATCTTGTTGTCAGAACCTTCAGTCAAATTCGCAAGCAAGAATATAAAAGAATATAGTGATGATTGAACATGCTCAAAGATTGACAAAAGTCCAATTTACCTTTCTGATGATTGAACATGCTTAAAGATAGAAAAAAACAGTCTGACTTGACAGCACTTGTTTGAATGTTTTTCTATTATTTTTCAAATTGTTCAATCATGTATCGACATGTGTTTTCCATGCTTTTGAGCCTGTTTATGTAGCATGATTGATAAAAAAAAAAAAAAACTACGGGCCCATTGATTTGACAAAGAAATCAATCTCTCTACCACAATTTCCCCCAAACAGGTGCTAAATGACCATTCTAAAAACCAAAAGAGCACTATGATATTTCCAATGGCTCCCCACCCAATAAACCAATAGCTAAGCCAACCAAAAATCTGGATTGTGAGCCGACCAAAATCCTTCTGGTTCGTTAGTAAGAAATAAAATTTATCTTGTGAACAGTACATTACATCCCTCTCTTTTACTTTTAGTTAGATAGATAGATTTCAAATTGAGTTATTTACAACTGATAAAACTTAAAAAGTTGTGATTTTGAGTTTTAAAACACATTGTTTTTCGGGGTTTCACGTGCATAAACAAATACTAGAGAAAAAAAATGTTTATATAGTAAAGATGTAAGAAAGCGCATTATAGTTGTTGACGTAGAATAACATGATTTATAATTTGATTGTTTCATAGTGAAGTTTCACGACTTAATTGCAACTATGGTGAATATTGAGTAGCATCTAGTGTTATTAGTTTACTGATCAAGATGGAAACATTAAGCATTCTGTTAGCTTCAACATACATGTTAACGAATTTCAGTAAACTCGTTAACATAATTTTCGAGGTGCTATATATTGGCCACAAATTGTATGGATCAAAATGCAGGTTAAAGACCACATTGTTTCTTTTAAAACATTTTCAACCTATTTGCTAATTGAATAATACGTTAGGGAACAATAGAACAATTTTATCCAACTTGCCACGTATGTGTGTTTTCTACGTACTGTAATTCTCAGCCGCCGATCTAAAGGAGCTAAGATCTTGTCCGTGTATCTGCCACAAGTTTCAGTGTCTAGGTTTTAAGCTGCTTGTTGCCGCTTCTGTTAAACTAAAACCCTCTCTCTCAAACCGAGCATTCAATTGTCGTTGCGACTAAACTGTAGAGGGGAGAAAGGGAGAGTATTCTTCGCTCAGATTTGGATCACAAAAGTATGTCGGCACCTGAAGCTCCTGTTCGCTATGTCGGAATCGATCGGAATTCCGCCGCCTTCCGCCTCATGAAACAGATGGTAAAACTCCGTTCTCGCCTATACTGATTTACATTTATTTGCATAGTATTTATAGTTACGATTTTATAGCTGAGTTTGTTTAGTTTAAAGTAAATGATCTGAATTGGGCATTTATGATCTGAATTTGGTAAAAGTAAATTTAAATTTGAAAACAATCATTACTAGTTCTAATGCCAGGCTCCAATTTGAAGGATGCATGTTGTGACATGGATTTACTGAAATTCCTTGAGAAATTGAATGCATTATCTGCACTTGATCATGGTAACTGTGAAGAGCATGGCAAACATTTTCTATCTGGATTAATTTTTTGCATTTTTTTAAGCAAGCTGGATTTTTATGATCTTTTATGTTGCAAACATTTTTACTATTGCTCTACAACTTTTCTGAAAATTTAGAAGTACAATGTAATATCTATATGTTCTGGTTGAATATGTTGCCGTCGTGTTTTTTTGCAAGTGGATGAAACTTGGACATTCGAATGTAAATGACAGGGATGGGAAGAAGGAGAAGGGCTTGGGAAAGAAAAGCAAGGGATCAAAGGATACGTAAGGGTGGAGAACAAGCAAGACACTCTAGGTTTTGTTTAAAATTTACTGGCTTCACATATATTTGAAGTTGAACTTCAAATATATGTGAATTGCAATGTGTTTTGCATCTAATTTTTTCTCCTCTTTTTAATTATATACACAATTGAACGATGATTCTGATATTTAGAGGAGGTTTTTATGTATATGTTTATTTGGAGCCTATTCTAGGTATAGGCACGGAGAAGCCAAATGCTTGGGCCTTTGACACCACACAGTTTGATAGCATCCTCAAGAAATTGAAAGTGGTAAAGTTACATATTTTTCTGTCGATAGATGAAATATTATCCACATCATTGCTGATTCTCATATTTAACTTATTATGTTGTCTGGATTATTCGGCAGCAAGCGGTTGAAATTAACAATGATAAAGGTACATTTTAATGGTAGTAAAACTGAATTGGTGTCTGTATCATATAGTGTGTTTACTATTGATTATTGCTGCAAAACAGCTGATAAAAAAGACAAATTGAAAGCAAAGAAAGTGGAATCTGATAAACAGCACAAGGCTCCTAAGGACAATCACAATATAGCTGTCAAGGTTACTCGACCACAAGGAAGGTCATTTTGTTATATCTATTTCTTTTAATTTTCTATAATTAATTGTACCTATTTTGGTTACATGGTATACGATTTTTATCCCCTTTGATTTCTTTATCTCCAGGTATAAGAGAAGAGAGAAGGGGAAACTTGTCCAAGCATATTCTTCTCAGGATCTTGAAGGAATTCTTGTAAGTTTATTTTGATTACTTTGATCATTTTTCTGTTATTTTTAGATTTTTTTTTCAAAATAGACATACTCCCATTATATCCAAGTTATTGGTTTCTTACCCATTTGGCTAGGGACGGGTCATAACATATTGCAGTATTTTTTTGTCTTCTGATAAATTGGAATCCATGTCATTTTTATGCTGCGAATGTTGAAAAGCTAGTGAAGGTGAGTGAGAAGAGATGAAATTCCTGAAGCACGAGTTATATTTCTTTTTATATGTGAAATTTTATGAACAGCAATATTTTGAATGCTTAGTGGCTACACTTTAAAAGTGCTACAGATGGCAGTCAGCAACAACTGCCAGTTTTAACAGGCTTCCAAGATTGAGCGCTGCGCTGGTGGGAATGGATTTGTGGCTAGGGATGATGGGTAGTTCATGGAGTTTAAAAGACTTTCTTTGTTGTTATGTTGAGCTTGCTATTGTACTCTGCAGGTAAAGAAGGTAAAGTCTCCTGATACAAGTCATGATCAGGATGTATCAAGGGAAGCAGAGTCAGTGGAAATCCATGTTCTAGATATTGATGGTAACTTCTAGATCCACATTGGTAGATCCTGAAGTTTGCAATGTGGGACATTCTTATTTATTTTTATTCGATAAAATTTGCGTGTGTTTTAAACACCTTTAAGACTCATTTGGCTAGTGATTTATGGCTTCTAAAAACACGCTGATTAAGAGAAACAGCTTATCTTCTAGCTTTTCTTGAATCCGATATGACAATCACCTCATTAAACTAAATAAATACTGGCTTTGGGGTAGGCTATGTTAATTGATTAGAAAATTTCATCTCTACGAACTGGCATGTAAATTTCTCTATTTCAAGCTGTTGTGGCAAAATAAACTTTATTTTTGGTGCTCTTTATGAACTAAACTTGAATTTGATAAGGTTGAAGTTCCAATCACTTGCATTGGCAAATTGGTCTGTTCATGTCAAATAGTCCATGGAGACCTCATTTTTGTTTAATATGGGCACCTTGCGCTTCTTATATCCTGACTGCAACACTTTGTGCCTTCCACGATATTGACAAATCAGGCTTGAATTGGAAAGATCTTGATTCTTGAGCAGAGAGTCAAAGTCGTGTAGAAATTTTATCTCAAGTACAGGTTGTGTTATTCGAGCTTGAGTTCAAACACCATTATGTTTGTAAACTATATGGCGTTTGTATCCAGCTGGGAGTATCATGAACATACAACTTTTTTTACAAAAATTTAAATAAAGAAGCAGAATAACTTGAAACAAATATAGGGTGTGTTTGAGCCATATTATTTTGAAAGAATGTATTTTAGAATAGTAGATTAATGGAAAATGTGTGGTTGAAAATGAAGGAAAAGTTATTGATGTGATGGAAAATATTATTTTATTAAAGAATGTGTAGTTGAAAATGAGTAGAAGAGTGAGAATGAAAATTTTAATGTGTGTCAAACAAGGACATAATGAATTTTGAGCTTTGACATTTTATTAGTGAACACCATATGTTCAATATATGGTATTATTACTATCTGGATAAACATAACTATATGTTAGACTTGTGTTCTTTTTAATATTCACTATCATGCATGTTAATGGATATCTTGTTTGCCATATGCATGTAGTTAAAAGTTCAGAACACGTGTGTTAATCTCTGTGGCACTGGAGTTTTGAACACTGTATTATTACTTAATCCCCCTTTATTGGATACATTTGCATGTCATCATTGATAGTTGATAGCTTATATAAATCTAGAAGCCTCTTTAGCTCAATCTTTTCTTAAGATTTGTGTCAGTATTTCTTTTACACAAGACAATTATTTAACATCACGAGCCTTGTGGCAGTTAAGGATCAAGATGTTCCCCCAGAGTGGTGGGGACACAAATATGGGTTCATTGCTGGGGGTATGCTTGGTGCTGAATCTCGGAGAAAGAAGTCCCTTCTCTCTGAAAATGGCCAAAATCCTAATCAGAGAATGACATTCAACGAGGAGGATCAAGAAAATCTTTACAAACTCGTACAAGTATGTATCCTGTTATTCTTTTGGTGATTTTTCGTGTTGCGTAAAAATAATTCCAACATCTCATCTCTTTCATCTATTCTGACAACTTGCTTGAGATTTGTAAATTATTACTTATCCTCACACAGAATGCATGTAAAGAAGATATTCTATTTTTATTACTTTAAGCATGATATTTTAAATTATGCTCAATCATTGCAAAGTGACTCTTGTTTCAATATACCTTTTGTTTACTGAATGAAGTAGTACTGTATATGAAACCTCAATGATAGTAGGAGTATATTTTCAGGACAAAGCCACCACTGGAAAACAAGGGCTTGGTATCAAAGACCGTCCAAAGAAAATTCATGGCTGCTTCTTTGTGGGGAAAAAGACAACTTTTGATGACAGTGATGACGAGGGTTCTGATGATTCCCGTTCGTCAGTGAAAAGGAAACAAGAAGAAAATGTAGAGATGGAAAAAGACGATGAACTAAAGCCAAAGCTAAAAAAATTATGTAGACGGCTTCTTCAGCAGGTACTTCTGAGATTTTGAAATTTAACACCCTTGTTTCTTTTGCTGAGTGACTACTCGCACTTCAGGTGCCTGGGGAGTCTTTAAAGATGAAGCAGCTCAAAGCTCTTATTGACGAGCATTCACCTTCTACTTTTTCCTGCTTTACTTCTAAGGAGGTGCTTACTTTCCTAAAGCACAAGGTATTCTCATTGGCACGAGAAATGCTAAATTTTCTATTACAGGTTTTAGATTCCAAAAGTGAATACTGACTTCTATTTTTTCCTGCAGCTCGAAGGCAGTGACAGGTTCTCTATAGAAGGGAAAAAAGTGTCACTCTCTTCAAAGAGTACGTGACCAATTTTGTCCGGCCTTGCAGCTTATACCTGTGACGATGCAACATTGTCTTGCTGTATTAATATTTTGTCGATAAGGTTGCAAGGCGATTAACTTTTTCCTTTCTTGAATTTTGTCTCATCAATTATATTAGCTTGGGGAAGTTGGAAATTTATATTATTTAGTAGATAGAAATTGAATTGAGATGAGTGAGGTTGTATACGGAAAGGGAAGAAAATGATTATGAAATTTTAGATGTTTAGGATCTACAAGGAATGACTATTTGTGTAATTTTAGAATTATTATTTTGTTGTACCAAATAAAAGAGTTGAATGTTGGATTTTTTACCTGGGTTAGAAATGGGTTAGAAATGAATTTGAATTTTTTTTACCGTTGATTCGTTTTTCAGTCCAAAAAAATTGAAGTTGAAAAGGGCAGTAATGATGCTTAGGGTTCGTTTAGGGACTTTTGAAAAGTCAAAAGAAATTCTTGAAATTAAAAAATTACTTTTGAACCCATTTGATTAATTTTATGAACGAACTTCTTTTAATTAGAATAGATTTTAAAGAAAGATGGTTCATGTGATTTTCTTTAAAAGTATTTCTAGCGTAGCAAGTTCTTTTAGCCCTTTTTAGACAATTATTATTTGAATAAAATAGAGTTTTGAATAATAATTTTTTGAAAAATGTGGTTAAAATGTAAGAAAATTTTTGGATTTACGGACACAGAATATTTTATTGTGAATATGGTTGAAAAAATATATGTAAAAAAAAAGTTTTGAAATAATAATTGTCAAATAAGGGATTAATATTAGTTTTCAAATAAAAATTAACGTAGTTTCTTTCAAAAGTTCTTTTATAAAAGGTAAAAGTTACTTATGTGAAGTTGGATTTGACGTCAATTCTACTCTCTGAGTGATAAACTGTAATTAATTTTGTTGATTAATAAAGTAAGAAAAATATAATAACAACTAATTTAAAATCTTGTACATACTTCAGTGACCAAGGTGAAATTAACTTATTTATATATATCGTAAACAAATTTTTCTCCGTTTCAATTTCGTCGGCGAGTATCCAAGCTAACATTGACTGGACTTGGTCAAATTATTACATTTTTTTATTTTCACCGTCAAATTTTGCAATTATTTTATAGAAGAAAAGCTTATAAATACACAAATACATTCAGAAATCATTTTTATCGACTTTTAAGGAAACAATATATTCAAAATTAGAATTCCCTTTTCAAATGTTGCATTTTTCTTCTAAATAATCGTTAATTTCCTCGAACGCATGACTTGATAAATTCATCGAGAAATTGGTCACTTCGTTAAAAAAAAACTTTGCAATAGAAGTCCCTCCTAAGAAATTAATTCTCTCTCTGAAAATTTAACTTTTGAACGAGATGGTTCAACAAGTTCAATTTATTTATTTATTTTTTTTTTTTTAAAAACCAACAACAAAGTCAAATCACAGATATAATTAGGTTGTATGCTTTTTCCATAAATTTCAGAAAATAAAAGCAGCATAATAATAAAAAATTATGACCAATTGTCAATCCTTATAGCACTAAGTCAATTTGAATTGCAAACATTGAAATTATTAATTCTTTGATCTTTAAATATGTTATTTAACTTATTGATTATTAACTACAAAATCCATGTATTAATCTTCGAAATAAAATATAAACAAATAAATTTCTCCGCCTTTTAATAGTCTAAAATCTTAGATAAAACGCTTCTATGTTATCTTAAAGCAAACGAAAGTCTTATATTTATATATATATGAAAAATAAACTATCTATCGTATCTGTAGTGAAAAAAGAATCTCGCACGTACATGAAGACGAGTTAGATCTACACTAAATACAGTATTTTGTCAGTGAAATTTATATTAGATAGTGTTTGAATAGATTCTGCCTTTTATTTTCTCCCTTTTCGTCCTCCTTTTGTTGATCAAGTGTGCAAGTTGTATGAAAATCTTGTTCCAGCGTAAAATATTGAATACTCCAGCACCGACCTGATGTTGAAGTTTTGTTAAAGGGAAAATATGTTACTTTTCAATTTTCCATTTCTTGGGGTGCCCCTATCTATACATTTTTTACTCTGATTTGGGTTCCAAGTTCAAATCGAGTTAAGCAGAGAACTGAATGAAGAATTGGGTCAATTTGGTTTGCAATTTAACCAAAACGACCCAACTCGAACCATGCTCACTCCTACTTACAAGCACTTTCCATGCTTCGTGTCGCCATACGTCTCGTCATGAATTTCGTACACTCTTAGGATTGTTTGAGCCCCATTTTTGTTTACAGTGCATTTTAGAATAGTAGATTGATGGAGAATGTGTGATTAAAAATGAAGGAAAATTTTTTGTTATCTGTAATATTATTTTATCGAAAAATATATGATTGAAAATAAGAGAAAAATATTTTTTTTTTAAAAATGGAGATCAAACAAGATATTAATCACTATCTTCAATGTCCTATTCAGAATATGCTAGAATAGGTCGAAAATCTCTATTTGAAATGTCATATTTCTCGTTAATATCTTTATTTCCATACCCATAATGAAGGTTTCATGCAGATCGAACAAAGCAGTTTATACCTGCTCTAAGTGTATATGTCCCCTCTTCGTCTGAATGGATTCAAGAATCATCTTTATGATTTACTAAATAATTATTAAATCCCATGTTGGTTATACCTTCTTCAATTTTAACCACCATTACCTAGCTTATACTAAGAAATAGTGAATGATATATCAATTTTAAAAAATTTATTTAAAATTTGGGGGACACTGATAACTTATCTATCAATTTTTTGATATGTTATGTCACTGTTACTTTGTACAAGTAACAATGTTTAATACATCTTTTCTCCATAGATTAAACTCTCGTATATCCATAACCTAGTGTACACACACCTATATATGTCTTCTTATATATATGACATTTATATCGAGAACTAGGAATCTTAACTTTATTTCACTGCGAGCAATCAATTTACGAAAAGAAAAATAGACATACAAGAACAAACAAGATCTGTAGAGGTTAATCTCAATGTGAGACTAAATCTACTTCTGCCGTTATAGTAGTTAGGACAAAATCGAAATTTCTTAAAAACTCTTTATATATTAAAACACATAAAAACACTCACATATTCGTGCCCATAACCTAGAGATTTAGAAATACCTACACCTATATAAGTCTGTATACTAATATATATATATATACACGCCGTGTTTTAGGTGCCGTAATAAAGCCAAGAGGGGGAAGAATAAAATGCACAAAGTACATTATTAGGCATGGAAATAAGGGTTATGTGGTCCCTCTAATGCCCATTCTTCTATATCCCTAGTCTTCACGTTTATGCCACTTGCTTCATTATTTTTTCAAGATTCTAATTCCATCATCGTTTTGAGGTCGTGCGCTTCAAAACGTCGCTATACATAGTTGCAACTTGCATGATTGATGCACCGTCGTGTTTGTGGCACACCCGCGTAGTGTAACGTTTGGAAGTATTAATTTGAAAATTAAAGGGATGTTTGATTTAACAGATTTTGATAAAAGTTAATAAATTTTGGGCTAAAAAGTAGATAAAAAATGTAAATTTTATGAAATGTATGATTAAAAATGACGTTTGAAAATTTGATTCTTAGCAAAGTTTTATCAAAGAAGCACCAAGTTAAATTTTTTGAAGTAGTGGATATATTTAGATCATAAATTAATTTAAAATATTAGAGTTTCTCTTATGAAGCAGGGATATGGGGTTGGTACTTTTATTTTCTAGTATTATACATTGTTTGTAATTTTTTTTAACCCTCTCCTAGGAATTAAATATGGCAGTCTTTTTAGAAATTCTTTTAGAAAAATATGTTGTTTTGGGGACAATATAAATTACAAACTGTAGAAATTAATTAATCATAATTTTTAAGGAAAGAAAAAGTTAAATTTTCTGATATTTTATTTAATAGCCTCTTAAATAGTTAGGCAATCCATTATTGCTAATTAAAGTGGATAAAATGCTTGTAATTAATGGAATAGAAAAATTGTGCAAGAAAAATGACTAGAAAAAAGGTATCCAAATAGATATTTTCTTAAGGGGAAAGTCAATTAATAAATTTATCAATAATCCTACTAAAAAAATCACTCCTTTAGACACCCAAAAAAGGGGAACTACTTGCAGATTAAAATGCCTATTTATGATATTATCAAATTGCAAAGACAGTATAGTATAGATGTGCTCTAGGTTACGAATAAATCGAGCTAATTAATTCGACCAATAAATCGTGGAATTTTTGTGTTGCCGATGTCCATATTTTCATTTTCAAGGGCAATGTTCACATCGAGAAATAATTTCGATGTGAAAGTTATAGATTGAAATTGAAATTTTTTTTATAAGTACTATATTATTTAACCATCGATTTAAGATAAAAACTAATACAAAATTTCTACAAATTCCTTTCCTGATCCAAAAGGGAATTGGGAAGATTTTATTTCAAAGCACGTGAAATGTCATTTCTTCTATGTCATGTTGCAAGATTTTCCTTTTCTATTAGTAACGAAATTTTCGTCGTAGAAATTAATCAATACTAGCCTATTATTAAGTGATCAGCAACTTAACTCAACTGGCACAATCATATTTGAAAAATCTTCCTTAGCCATCCGGTTCAAGACCCATTTAAATACCGTAGTTCATCCTTGTCAAAAATAAAAAATTGGTATGTTGCCGTGCTAGTGGACTCCACGAAAGATGTATCGGACAAGAAGGCCAAAAAACCTCAATTTTGCTTGACGGACCAAGAATGCTCGACTTTTTAATTTATCCCGTGTAACAAATAATACCACAAAAAGGAAAGATTCAATTTTCATTCGTTTAGTAACCATGCTTACACACACGTTTGAATGACATAAGAAAAAAAACTGATAATACACTAAAATAATCTGAAATTTCAGCTTAATCCTATATTTTAATTTATTCTTGGTCTTCAAAATCTCGTCAACAATATGAACTAAAAAGCGAGTAATCGGTGAAAGCGTGTGCTACATAATTTCCTTATCAGCAGCTGGTTCACCTTTGACATTCATCAAAAGTCAACCTAAAAATGCAAAAAACTGCTTTTTTAGTGCTTGTATAGGGCCATTTGTATATATAAACAAGCTTCCATTTGCATTTTTCTCATTGGGTTCTCTCTTTAGAAATACTTTAGAATCAAGAAAGTAAGCGCCCGCTTGAATTTTCTTATTTCTGTATTTGCTCATTCAAGTAGTTTTCTTCTTTGTGGAAGGGTTTTGTGGGATGGAGGATTGGGGTTTGCAGGCTGTAGTTAGAGGTTCTAGTGATGATTTTAACAATATTGTCAATACAAATATTGATCAGAAATCCTTTTTCGGGTTCTCGAGCCATCAGAATTTTGATTATGAGTTCGTTTACGATTTTCCTGAAATTTTCGAAGCTGTTAACGTTTCTGGTGATGAACTAGAAGATCTTTACAAGCCATTTTATCCGACCGTCGCAAATTTAGTTCCTGCACAAACTGTTCTTCAATTTAAAGAAGAAAGTCCTCCAGAAAGTACTGTAATTCAAGAAAAGCAGGCTCAAAGTTTTCCTTCTGATCAGACTAGTGATTCTACTACTAGGGCTGTTGCTTATAAACCAAGATACAAGAGAAGGTTTGTTAAATAAATTTTTACATCCTAGATAATTTATATATGAATCTAAGTTCAAGTAGTTATGAATATTTTTTTTTTTTTTAAATTTGATGAT
>CAIGRB010167632.1:0-10161 GCA_903798255.1 Fraxinus quadrangulata
ATTCGACTCCGGTTCGACTTTTTGACCATTGACCATCTTCCTTTTTCGGGTCGATTTTTAAAACATTGGTTGAAATTAATTTTTTTTTTTTCTTGAATTTGATTACTTTTTTATTCTAAATTTATGTATTTTCTCATTTATTTATTTTAATGACAAAAAATATATCATAAAAATATTTTACCGACTCAATTATTTATAACGAATCGGATCAAATCGTTATCGGATTGGATTAATCTTATTCATATTTGATCCATTTAGTTAACGGATTATCGGATTCGGATCTTGATCGGATTATCGAATTGTGATCCTAAATCCATCTCATATTAATTTCATTGGATTCGGATCGAATTTGGATCAAAATCCAATTTATTGACATCTCTAGTAACAATGCTTGTGACAGCTTGACGGTGATCCAATTTTGTTAATAAAATAAATAATTCTAATCCCTTCTGGGCACGTTTTGTAACGTATTAGTTTGGATAAGAATTAATATAAGTTTGTGTGATATTTAGTGTAAATAATGTCATAATTAAATTAATTTGGGAAGTTTATCCTCCTCTAGTCAATCTGGATTAAAATAATATGCTCAATTAGATGAGTTTTATACACCATGCGATAAATAATAGGGATAATGTTAGTAGAACTGAAATACTTTAATTAATTTATTAAAATAAACTTATATATAGGTAAAATTACTTAAAAGTAAATACATAAGTTTTATAATAATTTTTTTATATTCATTAAAGTTAAAAATAAATAATAAATATTATATATTTGCTAGTATCGCTAGAATTACTCTTTAAAAGGTTACTTGTTTTAGTAAAAAGAAAGAAAGAAATAAGTTATTCAAATGTAATAGTGTGCTAAAATTAAATGTACTTAAAGTAAATATAGTAAATAAGTTTTTTTTAATAAATAAATTTTAAATCAATTGTAAAAATAAGTGTTTTTTTTTTTTTTAACACGATGATACAAATTGCATTTAAATAAAAGTAAGTTCTAGAAAGAAGAGAAAATTAAGTTATCCAATATAATTATCTCTTTAAGGTTGCATAAAAGTACTGTCATAAATAAACATTTATCAATACTTCCACGCTTTTCTAGTAAAAATAAGTACTTTTTTTTTTTTTTACAAATTGCATTTAAATAAAAATAAGTTCTAGAAAGAAGAGAAAATTAAGTTATCCAATATGATTATCTGTTTAAGGTTACATAGAAGTACTGTCATAAATAAACATTTATCAATACTTTCACATTTTTCTAATAGATATGGTGTAGCACCAGAACTAATATTACAACAATATACCATAATCCACCTTTATACAATTCCTCTAACATATTCTCCTTAACCTTTTCCTTCCTAATTTTATCCTCGTCAATACTTTGCAATCTACCAAACGTACCTTAAGGTAATCTATTCAGTAAAAATTTGTAAACGTACGAAATCGTTGACAAGTAATGATTTAATGAGAAATAGTATTGTCCCACGAGTAATAAACTTTAAATTGAATTATATTAATACGGTATCAAATTCGAATGTGAATGTAATAAAGGAGATTTGATCTTTTATATGTAAATTATCTAAAACTGTTTTAACTCAATATGCAAATAATATGTTGAAATTTCAAATTCGTCTATTGTTATCATATATCTAATTATTGACCTATGTATCTAGTGTAATTTATGTATTATTGACAATCGATAATTCAATTTTATTTAATTATCTTTCATGAGGAAAGTCAAACATATTCTAAACACAACTAGGTCATAATCCATTCCGAATTCATATGCAAAGCACTGGTTTAATTATACAATAATCTGTATGATTGCATGCACCACAAATATTATTCCTAACAACCATTGATCCGTTTCTTAATCTAGCAAAATTCTTAACCTCTTATGAACCTCCGGGAAATACAACTAATTACATTAGTGATCAAGCAATTAAATAATTCAACAAATGTACAAGATAAATCAAGAACACAAATAAAATAAGCTATTTATTTAAATTAAAAATAAAAAACAAAAGGTTTCATATTCATCCAATGTAAGAAATATTTAGTGTAATATGTTTCTAATTAAATTACACAAATAAGATTGAAAAATCGTTATCTAGAATGTATTACAAGAAGATGTGGAATCTTATTCTTGTTCTTGATTTTTAATTCCAAGTTTTGATTCTTCAAGTTCTTGATATTTCTTGTCTTCAAATTCGTGCTAAACGGTTTATTCTCCTCAACTTACAGTTGATTGGCCCCTCTTAATTATAAGATTTGTATAATATGAATGATATGAGAGATATTTTCAATGTTTGCCCATGTTTTGTATTTAAAAAGGTTTGGAATTAAATCAATAATTACGTCAAAATTGGTTTTTAAAAAGAGTTTTGATCGAATAAAGAAACTACCCATCTGGCTGAAATTAACCTATGCAATTATATATATATGGGGATGATCACTTTGGTCCTTGTTTTTGCACTTAATGTTTAGCTTGAGTTCTCTCTTCATGCAATTATCACCCTTAGTCTTCCAAATTCATCCAATTAACTTACTCTTCAATCATTGTTTCTTGGTCCGAATTGACTTTTAAATGTTTACAATTTAGTCCTTAAACTTTGAAAATCCTTCTTTTTCACAAATTTTCGTTCATCTCTTCCAAATTCACTTCCAATAATTGAGTTTTACATAATAAACAATACATATAAGAGATTAAACTATAATTCATCAAAAGTACTCCCAATTATCCATATTTAATGGTTTAGATAAATACATAAAATATACTTATCATAAAATCCTACAAATAATAAGTTATGATAGGCATTTTAAGTATAATAATGGTATTATTTTTATTTTCTCGAAATGTTTCACGAAGAGAAGGAAAAAGTGTTTGATAATAAGTGTGAGTTCTATATCCAAATTACAATCATTTTTAAATAAGAATATTGAAATTTAAAGAGTATCTTTTACAGAATGTAGAGCATTTTAGTCCAAGATGCAGATCATTAAAATTTACAAGTTACGAAATGCAATCACCACAAAATTGAAATAAAGACTGAATTTGATTTTCAGAATGTAGAGAGCATATTAACGACTTTGTAGGAGCTCAATTTAAAAAATTGACAATTTAAATTAAAGAACATTTTACTTTTAAAGAGATGCTCTTAGAACACTCATTATTTTACTTATTTATAATAAATATTTGTTTTTTTTTCCTAATATTGACGTGAACTTTCATAAATCTTGCGTGATATAGGATGACATCAATAATGATCTACGATGACCACAAGGTAAGAATTACTTGATAGGTACTCTACATAGAGCACCTCATGTTGGATCGTCTACCATCATGAGGCCGACTACCACCATGAGATCTTCTACGTTCACATGAGTCATCTACCACTGTAAGGCCATCTACTACAATGAGGCTGCCGACTACTATGAGACACTCTATGTTCACATAGGCCGTCTACTACTATAGACCGTCTTCCACTATGAGGTCAACATCACACTTAACCCCAAAAATGGCCATGAACCCGACGGGAATCGCTCAACGGCAATCGTGGATACAACCTATCGTTGAAGAAGTGGTGATCATCCCTTCAAAATGTGGGGGAAGTGAGAGGAGTTACGTGGGACACGTGGCACCAATAACCGCTAAATAGGTACATTGCATCAGGTGCGTATAAATACCCCTAAGGTAAGAAATGTATGGATTGAGGAACCCAGACTATTTGAATATCAATTCCATTTCCTACTTTCCTAAACCATCTACTGATTATCATGCTGGAAGTACAACGGGGAAGGAAGCTTCAACCTCATTTTGCAGGTAGTGATTGTCTATCACAGCAGTTGGAACATCCTACACTTCAAGAAGAACGCGAATGTCTATCTCGTTACAATTTCATTTTGTATTCTTTTGAATCATTATTTTATTATTGCATTTTTATTGCTTTTGGCAGGGAATAATTAGGATTTCTAATTATCAACAATATATAATTTACTTGATGAGAATTTTGATCTGTTTCCTTTACTCAAACTTTGTAATATGCAAGTATTCCATGTAAAAGAAATTGGAATGAATCTTGTGCTATTGAATTTACAACCCTGAACATAAAAATGTGAAAATAAACCCCAATTTCCCAGCCACTTGCCAAGAAAAAATGACAACTTTTAAAGATGACGTTGAGCAGCCATATGTTTTCTTATCTTTTTTCTATTACCCTTTCTTGTAAAATGTGTTTGTGACCCAAAATTCCGTTTACAAATTGCTTAAAGAGGGAAGACTTCTAAGAAACTTAATTTCCTTTGTTTAAAAGTCCCTAGGACTGCTCCTAATCACATTGAGGAAAAAATTGGAAGTTACAAGCTATGTTTTCTGTATATTTCCCATCTCTAGAATTCTATATAATAGTGAATACTGAATAGATTTAGTATTAGATAAATGAGTATTCCATACTTAAACTAAAATATCAATCTTTAACCAATCACAAATTTGAAATTAAGCCATGCTATGTGTTCTTTGGTGCACAACTATGTCATACTCGTACATGTATAATAAATTATCAATACAGTTTAATATTGTTAAGAAATTGCATGCTTTAATGTGATGAATACATAAGTAATTAAGTTCAAATAACAAAGAGACCTTCCATTTCATTCTCCTAATACTCACGTAGCACCATAAAACAATTACTTTATTATTTCTTTCTTCAATAGCTATCTCTTTTCCAATTCATACAAATTTCCCAATTAATTATAGTACTGAGAAGATAAAAATGAAAATAATGTTAAATTTCGATGTACCTTTTCGATTGCATATATCTTTTTTGTTTCTGTAAATAATTAATGTTGAAAATATTCATGAACCTTAAACTTTATAAACTTTAAATAATTGTCAAGATCTCCATGACAAATCACCGAGAAAATTAGTTAATCCGAAAACATAACTTGATCCATTGATTTGTATGTCGAATCATGAATTTGGATATTTAAATCTTGAATTTTTGTTCTTCAATTTAATTGCTCAAAATCTTCTTCTTGATTTTAATTCTTGATTCTTAATTTTGAGTTTTGAATCTTCCTATTCAATATACTTTCTCTATTATTTCTTGTGTTGATGGGATAACACAAAGAATAAAAAAATTGCATATGAATTGGGGACCATAACTAGTATTTCAATTCCATGTATAATCTACATCCAGTGACAAAATTTCACAGCCATATTCCTTGATTGAATGCCTCATAACTCGCTATAAACTCCGCTGCCATGGTTAAAGAAGCTATGAGTGTCTGTTTAGCACTCTTCCAGGATATAGCTCCTCCAGCTAGTAGGAAGACAAAACCCAATGTGGATCTCCTACTGTCTTGACATCCAGCAAAATCAGAATCAGCATAACCAATGATCTCTAATTGGTCTGATTTCCTGTATGTGAGCATGTAATCTTTTTTTCTCTGTAAATCACATATAACCTGCTTGGCTGTCTTCTAATGATCCATCACAGGGTTATTTAAATATCTATTTAGCATTCCAATAATTAATATTATATCTGAACATGTGCATACTTGAGCATACCCAATTGTTGAAGCATATGGAATTTTCTACATCTCCTTTAATTCAAGATCATTCTTAGGGTATTGATTGAGATTAAACTTATCTCCCATAGCAAAATAAGGGTATTGCCAGGTTTACAATCCTGCATCCCAAATCTCTTAAGTGTTGTATCGATATAGTTCTTTTGTGATAATCCAATAATGCCCCGAGAACGGTCATGGCGTATCTGAATCCCTAATACAAAAGAGGTGTCACCAAGATCTTTCATCTCAAAATTTTTTGATAGAAATCTATTGGTTTCATGCAATATACATATACCATTGCAAGCAATCAACATGTCATTGACATACAATACCAAGAAAATATACATACTCTCACTGAACATGTGGTATACATAATCATCAACCACATTCATCTCAAATCCAAATGAGATGATTATTTGATGAAATTTGTGATACCATTGAAGGGAAGCCTGCTTAAACCCATATATGGATTTCTTTAATTTGTAAATCATTTTCTTTGAGTCTCTTGATACAAAATTTTCTGATTGCACCATATATATCATCTCATCAATGTCACCATTGAGAAACGTCGTCTTTATATCCATCTGTTGTAGCTCAAGGTCAAAATATGCCACAAGTACCTTTATAATCCTGAAAGAGTTTTTCGTTGAAATTGGAGAGAAATTCTCTTTGCAATCGATATCTTCCCTTTGAGTAAAACTCTATGCAACAAGACGAACCTTATATCTTTCCGCATTACTATTTGAATCCCCTTTGGTTTTATATATATATCTATTTTCAACTAATAGATTTCGTACCTTCAAGCATTGGGACAAGTTTCCAAATGTCATTGTTTTTCATGGACTTTATTTCCTCATCCATGGAATCAATCCACTTTTGAAAATTATTACTTTTTATTACTTGATAAAAGTTGATAGGGTCTTCTTCCATCAATCCAATGTCATCATCATGTTCTTGAAAAATACTATAAAATCATCTAAAATTGCATTGCTTCTTTCTCTAGTAGATTTCCTTAATAGCATTTGTTCTTGAAGTTGTTGAGTTTGTTCTTCTGGAACAATCTCTTGACTGTGTAAAGGGGATTTTGTAATACTATCTTGATTCGAAAATGCTTCTTGAATAAGATATGGAGCAAGAATATGTCCAAAATATNGAACGAGGTTCTAAAATATTGTCTCGATCCGAAATTGTTTATTGAATAAGACTTGGAGCAAGAATTTGTTCTTAATCATTGTTAATTGTAATAGGAGGGATGTTTATATCTCATCAAAGACAAAATTCCCAACTTTATCTCTCCCACAAACTCTGCATCTTCAAAGAACCGAGAATTTCCCGTTTCAAAAATTGATTTGGCGTTGGGATCATAAAATTTGTAATCCATTGATCTTTCAGAGTATTCAATAAAATAGCAATTGATAGTTCTAGTATCCAGTTTCTTTTCCGATGGCCTATAAGGTCTTACCTCACCTGGACAACTCCAAATGTGTAAATGCTTCAAACCAGGCCTTTTGCATGTCCAGAGCTCATAAAGGGTTTTGACAATTGCTTTGCTTGGAACTTTATTAAGAATATAAGTTGCAGTTTTTAATGTTTATCCCCAGAGAGATTCTGGTAAGGTAGAATGACTAATCGTACTCATTATCATGTCCTTAAGTGTACTGTTCCATCTTTCAGCAACGTTATTCATGCTAGGAAAACTGGTATGGTATACAGTGGGATGATTCTACATTTCTCTAGGAATATAGCAAGGGGCCCGGACGTTGTTGTTCTCCTGATCCGTCATATCTATCATAATATTCACCACAACGGTCAGATCAAACGTATTTTATTCGTTTGCCGAGTTAATTTTCAACTTCAGCCTTATAAGCCTTGAACACATCCAGTGATTGAGATTTTTCATGAATGAGATACAGGTAACCATAACGGGAATAATCATTTACGAATATAATAAATGACTGTTGATCATTCCAAAAAGTCAAAGGGAATGACCCATAGATATCCGTATGAATTAGTTCCAAGACGTTCAAAGTCCTATTGGCACCTAATCTCCTTATGTTTGTTTGTTTTCCTTTAATGCAATTTACATAAACACTTAAGCCTAAAAAATCAAGTAAATCAAGAATTTCTTTTACGCTAGATTGGATGCAGCTTTCTTATTCTTTCTTTTCTTGAACTTGTCCTTAGAGGTACTAGCCAAGTAGCACTTTCGGTCCTTTCTTGCTTTAACCTTTCTTCTTCTTGCACACAATATGAAATAAGCTCATTTAGAGTCAACTTCTCATTTTGACAGTTATAACTGACATTGAATTGATTTTATTGTGTATGAAGAGAAATCAAAACCAAATGTATGAGTAAATCATTAGATAGCTCAAGCTTTAGTGTCTTTAATTTTGAAGCAATGTAAGATATCTCCATGATGTACTCCCGAATATTTCATTAACCTTTACATATTAGTAAAACTAAGTTTGCCAAAAGTGTATTAGTTTTAGCCTTATCGCTTTTTTGCAAAGCGTTTTTCAATTATATCAAGAATTCATTGGACCGATTTATTATTCACGTAAAACAAAACCTTACAATTGTCACATATTTATTACTACAGGTATGCAGTAATTCGACCAAATATTTGCCTTTCTTTGGGCCGGTGAATATCCTTATGAATTACAAACACACAATATTTCTAATATTCCAAAAAAATTAATCTAGACAATAGAGGTTACTTCGGTAACATGTTGCTTCAATATTTATTTAGAAAAATTAGTAATCCAAAAGAAATTTATTTTAATACCAAGATTTGAATTATAATTGTTAATTTCTAATTCTTTTAATTTTAATTTTATTTTGTTTTAAACCTGAAAGGAAAAAAATAGTAAACAGGCGCTGCAGCACCTAGAATCGAGCGTTGCAAGTGCCGCCTTCATCCCATTGCAGCACTGCGTTTAGGCGCTGAAGTGCTGCGGCGATGCTCTAATGCCAAAACGTTTACCAAA
Source organism: Fraxinus quadrangulata (assembly GCA_903798255.1). NCBI lineage: Eukaryota > Viridiplantae > Streptophyta > Magnoliopsida > Lamiales > Oleaceae > Fraxinus > Fraxinus quadrangulata. The sequence continues at coordinate 8,561 of CAIGRB010167632.1, forward strand.
AAACCATATTTTGAAATTTAGGGATTGAAATTCACATCCCAAATTTTTTAGAAAACCTAATTATGAATTTTTAGCCCTAAAATTCTTCAGTTAATCTCAATGTTTTAACGTGGATTGATTTTGATACCACTTATTGAAAATTTTCATGAACCTTAAACTTTATAAACTTTACATAATTGCCAACATTTCCATGTCAAGTTACTAAGAAAATTAATTAGTATGGAACATACTTTGATCTATTGTTTGTATCTTGAATAATGAATTTTGAATCTTAAATTGGGCTCTTTAAACCCTGATTTCTTGTTCTTCAATTTAATTCCTCAAATCCTTTTCTTGATTCTTGATTTTAATTCTTGATTATTGATTGTGAGTTTTGATCTTCCTCTTTAGTAGACTTTCTCTATTAATTCTTGTGTTGATGGGATAACACAAAGAATGAGAAAATTATATATGAATTGGGAACCATAACCCTATATCTAGTTCCATATGTATTTGGCTCATTGTCAAATACAAACTCTAATGAATCCGATTTCTATACATGTAATCTGGCTCACACTTTATTTAGATGTTCAAAACTCAAGTACTTAATTCTTTATTATATCACTTTAATTTTGGGCTTAACTTTAAAATAGCATTTAGTAGAAATTACATCAAACCAGAACTTTTAAGTTAACATTTCAAAAGTCAGAATTAAATTTTATTTTTACAAAAATCAGAACATAATTAAACATATAAATATCAATAATAATATTTTAAAATTTTATTAATCTATAAACCCACTCCTATCCACCCAAACTCTAATTTTATCCTCTCACTCTCCTTTCTCTACATCTCTCCCTCCTTTCTCTACGGTGCCGACGCGACTGCCACATGACACCACAGTCACACGAGCGGTGGCAACAGCGGCGTAATCCCGTGTAAGAAGATCTAAGAGCGACGGGTGGTTTTCAATAGTAGCAATGATGGTGAATCAGCTTGGGGATGTGGTGGTGGTGTTGATGCTGTTTGTGGTGGTGGTAGTAGTGGTTTGTAGTGGTTTTGGTATTGTTGGGGGGTTTTTGTTGGTTGTGCAGTAAAGGTGCGGCGGTGAGCGTGGCGATGAGTTGTTGAGGTTTTTGTTGGTGGTGCAAATGGAGGTCGTGGCAATGGTGGTGGCGGTATACGATGGTGGTGGTGGTGGTGGCATCGACGGTGGCGGTTCTCTCATCTCCTCTTCATTCTCTCTTTACTACAATTTCTATACTCTCAAATTGAAACCGTCGTCGCCACCATTGTCACTACAGCAACCCGCTTGATGTGACGGTGGTGGAGAAGGTGACAATAGCTGTGACGTGATGGCGGTTGTGGGGTGTTGGGCGATTTTGGATTTGTTTTGTTAGTGTTGGCGGTGTTGGTGAGGTGGTTTTGATGATGGCGGTGGATCTGGGTGCAACGATGTACGGTGATTGGTCGAGTGATGGTGGCAGAACTGGCGAGGACGATGAGGTATTTTACCGTGATGGTTTCTTGTTAATAGGTCTACGCAGTTCTATAGGTTGGATATGGTAGTTGTGGTGGTGGCTAAACATGGTAGTGGTGGTGATGGCGGCGGTGGTGGTGGA